>VXBI01010177.1:1331946-1454318 GCA_013397375.1 Toxostoma redivivum | reverse complement strand
GCCGCACGTGATGCCGGCGGGCGGCGGCGCTGCTGCGGCTGTCGCCGCTGCTGTCGCCCGTGTCCCCTCCCGCGTCCCCTCCCGCGCCGTCACCCGCCCTGCAGGCACAGCATGCCCTGGCCGCGCTGGCCGGGCCGGCTCCGAGCGGGAAGGGCCAGGCGCGGTCACGCGCGGGGCGGGACGAGCCAATGGGAGCGCGGGCCGGGCTCCCGCGGTTCCGCTTCCCGGGCTGAGGGGAGGCGGCTCCGGCGCGGTAAGTGCGGGCCGCTTCAAACCCGGCGGCTTTCCGGCCGTGCGAATCCCGCTGCTGGCTCTAAAAGTCAGTAGGGTTTGTCAGATGCACGGCAGTGGTCCGCCGCGCGTTGGATCCCTCTGGACGCACTGCGGTCTGGGCTGTGCCTGTAAGGGGGCGGCCGGAGGTGTCTGTTGCCAGTGGGTGCCTGCCTTCTCGACCCTTTCTGGTAGCGAGAGAAGGCCAGAAAAGGTGGTGGTGCAGTTTGGGAAAAGTGCTCCATCAAAACAGTATGGAAAATGAAGATGATTGATGGATGGAATTCACAGTTCCTCGCTGGAACTGGTATCGCTTCCGAAAGATGCTTACACTTGTATGCTTCTATGAGACAGACTCCTTAACACTCCTTCTATTTTTCCTTTTTTTTTTTTTTCTCAAATATAATTGGTTGGAATTATTTGATACAGGGAGTAAAGACTTAGTTTCCTCTAGAGGGTTAAAAGTCAATCAGAGCCCTGACTCTGCTGTTCAGATGCTTTCCGAAAGCTGTTGGAAATGAGCCCAGTCCTGGTGCTGCATTTCTTGTTGTGCTGTTTGTCCCACTGCATTGTCATGTCTTTGTCTGAAGTAAGGCCCAAGGTGTTGGCCTGCTTTCCATGCAGCTCCGGTTCTGCTTCCTTTTTGGCTTGTTTCCACGTTTCCAAACTTAACAGTGGCAGATGTATTGAGGGCTTTTTGGAGTACATTTGTCCCTGTCCGAGTCTTTCAGTTAAATGCTTGCCAAGTGCAGTATTTTAAGCTTTCCAGTATTTTGCTTGAGCATTCTGTTTGGCTTTTCTTCTGTGTGTTTTTGTTTTGTTTTTTTTTGACTGCAAAGCTCCAAAACAATTTTTTCTTAGTAGAATGGCAATAGCTTTGGTGCATCGAGGAGAAAGAAGATTATTTGCCAGCTTCTTGCAGTTCCCATATACAAAGCTGCCGAAGCAAACTGGAAACCACATGTATTTGGGTGATTTAAATATATCAGTACCAAAGAGGCAGACCATTTTTTACTGGGCTGTTGGAATTCATTTGTAAATATTGCAGAGCCTGGTCAGAACTGAGTAATAGTTTCAACGAATGACCTAATTTCTGTTGGTGATTTGAGACCTTCAAGTATTAGAAATGAGCCTACGAGAATGTGTAATACCACAAAATGCAAGATACTGCATGTACAGATTAATAACTATTTGTAGTGGGCATTCAGGAACCCTCCAGCAGAGTACTGGGAAAATGTCTGGATTTGTTAGTCAGCAATGAAAGGAAGCTGCCAATTTAATGTGGTTGTGAAAAAACTGAGTGTGACAGTGGTGTGCACACAACCAAGTTTCTGAGTGACTGGTGAGACATTACTGTACCCATGTAAGTCATGTCTGGGAAAGGAGTTTGTACAGAAGTACTTCTGGGAGGGTTACTGGAGATGAACAAAGCTTATCTGAATATTTGTTTGATTAACCCAGGAAAAGCAAATGCAGGAGAGCGTTATGAGTAACCAGTAAGACAGGGTGGAGTCAAGCTCAAGCGAGTAGGCATTTAACCTAATGAACAACACTGATGGAAGAGCATGGATCTAAACTGATTATAGTCTAGATAGAAAACTAAGCCCTGTCTCAGTGCAGTGATGGTTTCGTCTTCCATGAAGAGCAGCGAAAATGGACTTATCTAACAGGCTTTAAAATGTGTTGTGCATCAGAATAGGAAGATTATATGTAATTATACAAAACAGATTTAAGTGATCAGTGTTGGAGGGAGGAGTGTTTTGGGCCTCCTTGACTCATCCTGAGACCAGAGCAATCTCCTGATGTTCAGCAGAAAAAAAAGCTGTTCTCAGAAAAAAAGCTGTCAACTGCTGGTCCATGATGAGGAGGGTGGGAAGGCAACAATTCAGAAAGAGGTAAGAGGAATACTCCCACTAAGGAGATTTACACCAGCTTTTCAGTCTCTTAGATTTGATGGGCAGCAAAATATTATTTTACTTAATAGTGCATGCAGAGACCTAAGAAATGTAGAAACTGGAAATACAGAGGAATAGTGTAGACTATGGAGGATGTAAAAGAGAATGTAGGATGGTCAGCTGGAGGAGGTACTGGATGCCACGAACAGATGACCATTGCTGTTGTGAGGCTGAACATCTTGTCATTGCCTGTTTTTCTGAACTTCATTTTTGATTGTAATTCATCTGACAAGAGCAACAACAACATTGAAATTTTGCCTAGTATATACTGGAGGCTCAGCCTTAAAAACAAATGCAGTATCAGTTATGTGGAGTTATTTCTAGTGAGGTGGAGAACATGGGGTCACTTAGGTGCTGCCAGTCTATTTTTATTGCATGTTGCTTATATTTCTGTTATTCTTTACTGAAGAACGGGAGAAAAAAAATAAGGTAGTAAATTGCAGGGAAAGAGAAACTTCCTGCCATAAAAGATTGAATTGGGCAAGGATTGCCAGGCAAATATCTCAGCCCACAGCATGCTTTCCCAGCATGACTTCCTTTGTAGCTTCTCACAGGAGACTCGAGAGTCATCTAGTCCTCCTGTGCTGTACAGCTGGGCTTTTGCTGGCTTCCTAGGATTTAGAAACTTCGGTTTTATTGCTCACTTCTCAAATCTTTTTATGTCTTGTATCGAGCTGTCTTATTTCAAGCTTCAGTGGCCTGCGGCTTACTGCACTGTTTTATGGTAGCCTGCAGTTTCTCAATAAATATTGAATTTTTATCTTGCGCAGCAACCAACACACTGGTTTGTAATTTATTTGCTATTGTAGCCTCTGACTATGCATTAGGGTATGTACTTAAAAGAGGAAGATGGCCTCTAATATCTGTTTCCATTCCAAAACCGGGGTTTGCCAATTCTTCACTACTCACAGTATCAGTCTCAAGATGTAAAGTGTAGCAGTATGAAAGATGGGAGAATCCCTAGTTCCCTCCCTCTGAGAGCTGATGATGGTCTTCTGACCCTGAAGCACAAGATAATGTGTGAGATAAAGCTGTCTGTGCTACAAACTGTTCTGGTGTACATTTGTTTTCCATGGTCAAGTGTTCTTTTAAGTGCATATTAGTAGAAGAACATGATTTCCTGTCCTTGTTTACCATCATGTCTTCACATTCAGGCTGTCAATGCAGTTCCATCATCACATGGATTTCTCCTAACTGTGTGTCATTACAGTATTTAGGAATTGTTAAGGGTTAAGATTTTGCTTAGTCTTTAATATTTCTTGTTAGATTAATTATCTTGTTAGTACTGTCCATAAAGTTGTTATCAAATTGAGGATGCAACTAGCTGTAGTGAAAGGTGGCTGACTTGGCTTATGCTCTCCTTAGCATTTTCAGGTGATTACACTGGTAATTTTCCTTTCATACTGGCAGTAAAGCTGTCCTATTCTTTTACCAAGTGCAGAATTCTAAATGTTTGACGCCTTTGTTTATTTCTAGGTGAGAGCAGGAACTGTCTGAGTGTACCTGTAAAGACCAGGGAGGCTGGACCTCCTCCATCATATCTGACAGCAGTCGGGTGGCAGCTCAGATTGCCCAAGAGCCCATCAGTGACAGCCAGCACCATCTCCAGCCTGATGGAGGGACTAGGATTTAACCTACCACACTGGAAGAGCATGTTACAGAAGAAAGGTTTCGTTAACTTCGCTGCTTGCAGGCCAGTTTGGGTTTGCTGAGATTTTTTGTTTCGTTCTTGAGCAAATCTGAGCCTTTGTTTTGGAAGGTATGGTGAGCTTGGTTTAGTTTTGTAGTGGTGAAGCCTTGTGTGAGCTCTGAGTGAGTTGACTTTTATGTCTGTGTCTAGCCTCACTGAAGTCAGGGGTGCTCTGTGCTAAGATGAGATAGCAGCTCTCCACAGACTTCACTGTAAGGCAGAGTCAAAATCTGCAGTGATGAATTACCGTCATCATTGCTCTTCTGCGTTGGCTGGGGCTAAGTTTCCTACCTGCAGGGATTCATTCCTGTGTGCCATCCTGGGCTCAGCACCCTAAGCTGGTAAATTAGGCTGATCTGTTCAGTTTAGCTAGCGTGATGGTCATTAGTGTTGCTATGCTTTTAGTTCTGGTACCTGGTTTTGGGAGGACAATTCACAAAGCTAAGGTAAGCTCTAGGAAATTCTTGGCAAAACTAAGACTTTAGCACTTGGATTCCCAGCAGCATGCTGAGTGGGGAAATTTTAAACCAGATGATAGGAAATGTTCTTTGGGCAACTCCTTTCTGCTCAGTTTTAATTGCTTATAGCCTCACTTAAGCATACTTAGAGTCAAAGTGCCAAAATCTGAAGCACACTCTTTTACATCCTGTGATCCATAAGGATGAAAGCAAACCCTGGAAGCTGGCTCTGTTAGTTCTCTAATTCTGCCCAACCCCAGGCTGCCTTTCTCCCTCTGACACCTGTGCTGGGCAATTTCAGCTCACTGAATTTGTACAAAGTGAACCCAGACTATAAATACAAATTGTTTTATAATTCTTAGCTTCCATGGGGCTCAGCCATGAAAGAGGAACAGAGTTAACACCATCTTCAACTTAAAACAGTTTAACTCCCCACCTATTGATTCCCAAGAGACTGTTTTGTGTTGTGAGGGAAAACAAATGAGATTACATTCCAGCAGTAAGAGAGTAAATTAATGTGTTTTACCTTATGACTAGAGAGGACAACCAGTGTGAACACAATTACTGTGGCTCCACCAATAGATACTCATTAAATTGCCGTACCTGCCACTTTCAATTGTGTGATCCAGTCCCCAGAGTTTGAGTTCTTCTAACAGTTCAAAAGAGATGGAGGCAATAGGAGTAGACATACCAAAGTCTTCTCTCAGTCATAATTTAATTTTCTAACCAGAAAGGAGCATTAAAGTGGCTTCAGTCCCATGGGTTTATTTCAAAATTTGATAGGTCTGCAGATCCCCACAGCTTTCTCATTACTGATCTTTCCTAACATTGCAGGTTAACTGTTAAAGGAAGGGGATCACTTGTTGAGGGGAAGGAAGGATGATTTTTTTAACTATTTTATGCATTGTGATGGCCATCCCTGTCATGTATTAACGTCATTGTGTTTAATTGAAGATGGTGGTTAAATTAAAAAAGAGTAATTGCTCCAGGCCCCTCTTTTTATTAATAGTGAAAAATTTGATCAAACCATTCCCCAAAGTGCCAGGAAATCAAAGTGAAAATAGTATGAATTAGCTTGTGACCAGAATTTTACTGTTTTCAGTGGTTTTGTTGGACTTTTGCTGATGTATTATGACATTTCACAACAAAGTTTTCCTTGCTTACCATAAAGCAAATGAGAAACCTTGATGGTGCTATTAATTTTAATTAAAACTTCCACTGCATATTTAAGTTTTGTAAGAATTGCTCATCACTAATAAAGTTAAGTTAAATAGCTGTTGTTCAGATGTAGTTTCAAAACAGGGGAAGTCCGTTTCAAGAATATAAAAAACACAGCAAAACAAACTAAAAACAGGTAATTTATTATTCTGTTTGTCTCTTTCATTCTTTCTCCGTATGATGTTTAAAAATAAATCAATTCAATCACCAGACTTAAGAGAAAGTTAAGACAATGATAGTCTGTTTTTATTAAGATAGAAAAGTTTTGCAGTATCTGTCACAAGTCAGCCTTTTTTTTCTGAGTCAGACTTAAAATAATAATTCTTTACAATAATCAATGTATAAGCATCAGGGACATGTTTCATAAGCATTAGATTTGTAAACATCAATAAATATTACAGTTACAATACTATTTTATTTTTGTGTGGTTATTTTTAGCAAAATATTCAGAACTGAAATTGTAAGATGGCTTAATTGCTCTGAGTTATACTGTAAATTAAAACGAGATTTCCAATATACTTTTCACAGAAAAAGGGGAAGCATTTAATGTTGATTTCACATAATCCAATCATAACTTAGATAAGTTCAATTTAGTACATGAACTAAAACTGAGTAGGTAATTTTGGTGCATATCTGAAGGGATGGATTTGTTCTGAATGTTTGGATTTATTTCATCTCCTCTGGTTGCTCTGCCAAGCATCCCAGTCTCAGTGGGATGGAGGAAGGGTCCCTGAGGAGAGGCAGGTTTTAAGGGCAGGCATGGAGAGATAGGTTGAGAGGGGACTGGTCACTGCCTGGGGGATGTGACAGCCCCTGTGACAGACCCAGCTGCCAGTTTGCCAGCAAGTGCTGACCCTGTCTCTGCACACAAGGGGGTGGACAAGTGAGACCAGCTCAGACACGGGCCCTTCCCTTCATCCTTCCCTCCATCCCTCAGTGAATGCACAGATGGGAGCTAATTCAGGGGTGATGCAGGGATGGGGAGGCAGCTCTCACCTGTACACTAACTTGTTTCTTTCTACATGAAGGTCTGGAGTTTCTACTTGTAGGAGCTTGTGGAGCCCCACCTCTAATTAGTGGAACAGGAAGTTTTAACTAAACGCTTCAGAATCATGTGGTTTATATATGATCTTTATCAGCATAGGAGTAACTGACTGCTGGCCTTCAGAGATAAAATTGCCCTCTCAACATTGACTATTGAGTTTGCCTTTTGGTCTTTAGTTGTTGTTGCTTCTTTTTGCTGCTTCATGATAGATTTTTTTAACAGAAACCAGGAATCTCATTTTTTATCCCAGTAGTTGATGCTTTAACACAACAGAATATCATAAATTTATGATAAAATCATTCTGAGGCTGAAGAAAAGATTCATGCAAGGAAAAACTAAGAGGAGCTGAGTTTGTGTAGTACAAAGCTCTTATATTCTTCTTTAGGTGTTCAGTGCTGTATGTGAATGCAACACTGGCTACTGTTTCCAAGTAACCTTTCAGAGATGTGTTATAGTAGGAGGTGTATGCAAGCAGGAGATCTGCTTATGCTACTTTGAGAACCATGGAATCATTTGCTTGAGGAAAATAATACAAAGAATTAGCTCCAGTCCCTCTTGGCATTTCCTCTTGGGCCCTCAGTGAGAGCTGATACAACTGCAGGTAGATGCTTGCAAAATAATTTGGAAGCAACCCATAGCACATCAAACAAATCCATAATATTAGATTTTTCCCGAATTATTTTGGGACATTCACATAGATCTGGTCCCACTGCACAGAGATGAACTTTATCAGGATGGCTTTTCTGGGACAGATTCCAACAAGATTTCCTTGTGGGTTTGGGATGAGCATACTGGGCATATTAGATAACTGATGAAAATGCTAGAACATGACAATCTTCTCAAGGTGGTCATGCCTCCACTGGAAAAAAATTGTGATTTAGGTGAAAATATGTGTGCTGGCATGCGTCATGCTGATTTTAGAGAAAATGTACTTTTGTCAGGTAACATGATGGGGGTTTTTTTATGCAGAGGGAGAGATGAACAGCAAAATTAGTGGTCGCTGTGGCCCTGTAATGTTCTCTTAAACCATACAAATCAGCTACCACCTGTCTAGTTAAGGACTAGCTTTTCATTAAATACTCTCATAAGCAAAGTTTTAAAATTTCTAAGAGCGTGCTGGAAAAATTAGTGTAGTATTTTAAAACGTGATAATTCAATTTGCATATGTTGTCTAAGTACCTCTGTGCGTGTATAGTTAAGAAGACATAAAGGAGATTAAAAAACAAGAAGTCTTTGCTGCAGTGTTTTCCATGGACTTGAAAACCTTCAACCAGTGTCTCAGCTACTATAAATTGCCAAAAACTCCAATATCTTAAAGCTGCATTAATTTATGTGACCCAGGGAGATGACATCTAGAATTTGGGGCACCACTGTGTAAATACCAGAGCCTTCAGCCTGCCAGGGTCAAAATAAATATTGCCTTTGGTACAGACCTTGGCCCCATGCTTACATTTTACTCCCTGATTTAAGCAACATTGTGTGAAGCAGAGCAGGGATAAGGGACCCTTCAGCAGCTCTGCACCTTTTCCCAGCAAAACCCCTACCAGGCTGTTGCCATTTTCATCTTGCAGATGGAAACTGATGAAGAGAGAACCTGTCTCCTTTCTGCAATGCTAAAAATGCACTTTCTTTTTGGTGGACAAAAGAGGCAATGGCAGAGCTTTCCAGTACTAAGGAGCAAACCCTTCTGAGGATCGCCTGACATGACAAGAAATGTTTTTTCTCCAAGCCCTCACTTGCCTGTGGAATGACAGAAGGAGGTGGAGAAATGCTCTTGCAGTGCTGCAGCTCTGCCCTTGTGCTCACACAGCTGCTTCCTTTGTGTCAGGACAAAACAAATTAAATGGTCCCCACCGGCTCTACTTGTGCAATGTGCCCCTCTGCAGGGGTGGGTGGATGGACACTCAGGGATGGAGCTGGGCAGGCTAAATTGTTATGAATATAAATGCCTGAAGAGCAGGCTTTTAAAACTGTTTCCTTTTCTTCCTGAGATTGAAAAGGCAGTGATGAAAAACAATGGGAATTGAGGATTGGCAAAAGGTGCCAATCCAAGCTTTATCCAGAGGAAAAATGCAGCAGTCTGGGAGGTGCCAGGAATGCTCCTGGCAGGACTAGCAGAGGGCAGGGCCATTCTTCCCTGCAGCAGGTTTACTGTACTAGCAGGCATAGCTGCAGGCTGCTATCACCATAAACCTCCAGCTATTTTCATTTCATCAAAACAAATGGAAAGTTTCCTTCTAAACAGACATTAAATGCTTGAAAAGAGTCTTGGGCTTTTTCTAACACGGGAAAGTTGCATCGAGCCAAGCCCTGTGTTCGTGTGGGTAAAGGTGTGTGGAGAGACACCAGGAAGGGCTGAGGAGCAGTTGCTGGGAGGCTAGGTTGAAGCTGAGGGAACAGCTGGATGTGAGCCTGTGTCACCAGCATTAAATTATTGAGGTGGCTGCAGGGTTGAGGGCCTAAGCCACACAAATCCAGCCAGGTCTCTCTTCTCAAGGAGAAGGAGCTTTGGCAGACCCTTGGCTGCCAGGGATGGTGGCTCAACAGGGACCATCAATGGCCAAGGGATGCTTAAGGGCAGAAACAGACAGGTGTGTTACAGGCTGGCTTTGTCTCACCTCAGCTGCTTCTGAGATCTGTAGGTACCCTGTGGAGCTAATCAGCCTCCCAAACCACCAGACTTCTTAATTTTACTGATTTTAAAATAGCCTCAGGCTCTTTAAGGGGCTGCAGGTAAGGAGGACTCAGCTGGCTGAAAGGATCCTGTAAAACTCACCTGCTCCCTCAGGTCCTCCACAGGGATGTTTTTCAAGTGTTGTAGAAAAAGACATTTTTACATTTCTTTGCATGTGCTCCAATTCCTCTGTGTTTTGACAGAAAGAAATATGGCTACAGGGGATGCCAGTGCTGGCATAAGGCAGAGATTTGGCAGAAGAAATCCCAACAAGGAGAAGCCAACAGGACTTACTGTAGAGGCCAGAGACTTTCCTTCTTCATACTTACTGACTTCTTAGAGAGGTCCTGCTACTTCTGATGCCAAGATTAGGGGACTCTAGGTTTTATTTATTTACAGTGATAGCATTTTTCATGTGCAGAACAGGATAGCTGGTGAGGCTGTTTGGATTCTGCCACAGGATGTGTTGAAGGAATGAAGACACATTCCCCAGGCTGTGCCTCTGAATCCTCTTCTTTGGGCCTTCCCATTACCTTCAGCTCTACCAGAAGACTGTAGGATGCTCATGTGGTAAATCTAGTAATCTGCTGGACAAAGCACCAAGCACCTGAGAAGACCTTCTATGGCTTGTGGACAGCCAATCTAATTATCCCTGTGGTGATTGCCACAGACACACACACACTTTGGGATCCTGAAAGAAAAACGTTGTTTAAGAAGATGATGTACTTAATTTCCGTGAGACAGGGTACTTTTCACTGCTGAGCAGCTACCCACAGCTCCTGCAGAGCACGGCCAGTCCATGAATCTACACACTAGCTTCTCCTAATACTCTGCTGAACTAACCCACTCTTGAGTCTATTCCTTTCAGCTGTGCATCCAGCTCCAGTAATAAGTGTTTCATCCCAGTGAAGCCTAGCTGCTGCAGGTCTTGCTTCTGAGGGACCCTAGCACAAACTGGATGTTTCAATGGGTATCAGCCCCTGTGAGTGGGAGCTTCTGACACTATGATGCTGCAGCATGCATTTCTAGATAAAACTCACCTTGAACATGTTTACATTGCTGAGCAAACTAAATCCAAGTTTTGCAAATGCCACATCTTATCAGGGCCATTTTCTTTATTAGTTTTATTGCAAATTGGCTTGAGTCTATAGACTCTTAGAGCATGAAGCCACATCCAGCTAAGTCTTAGAAGCTGAAAATTAAAGGAGATTCAGCTGTTTCTCTCTGGAGCATTCATGAAGTAATAATAGTAACGATAAGGGGAAGGAAAATAGAGCAATTCATTGTGTATTTTTTTAGAAAGTAAGGATTCCATTGAATATAAAATTATCATTGATTTTAGGCACTTTGATGGACTAATGTTTGGTTTTAATGGAGTAATTTTCTGAGAAGAGCAGAAAAAGCTGTGTCAAGAGGGAACAACCCTCACTTTGTATAGAGAGGTGCTGCTGAGTAGAAGTGCTGGAGTCCTTTATTTAAATAGGAATAATTATATTACTCAGGAAACTTGGATTTGAAAGCAGTTCCTCTGATACATTCCTCTTCAGGAGTAATTATCTGCTGCATTCACCAAAGCCCAAAGGCTGATCTCGTATCGCATCAGATCATCTGCATTATAGCTAAAATTAAAACAAAGGGAGAGGAAACAAATAAGAAAGGATGTAAAACTCCCAAATGCCAGGTCTAAAAGGAAGTCCTTTCCACCAAGATGGAAGGTGGAGTGCCTTTTAGAGTGAACATCTGATGTAGATAGAGGTGAAACACAAATAAGACAATCATTTTACTGTACTTGGTTTCCACCAACTGGCTTCTCACTACTTTGCACCTTCTGCTTTCCATGTGGTTTCCATCGTAACCAAGGAGCTCTCATCAAAACCTTTCCTGTGTGCACCATTCACTGGGAAAGACTGGAAGACTTCTCTGGCCAAATGATAGTAAGCAGAGAGCTGCTTCTGCTGCTGAGGTGGAGATTGGTTTGCAGTCAGCCTGCTCCATTTGTCTTCTTCCTGACCATAAAATGTTGGACAGACCAGACAGGACATTGCCTGCATGGAAGCCAGATCCTCTCTAGGAAGGCTTACACCACTTTACCTTCCATGCAAAACAAATCTGTTATTAAATGATGCTTTAAATGCTCAGACGGTTGTGGTTTCCTGCTTTAGTTATGAAAATGAAGTTCATTTGTCTTCCACGGGAACTGAGTCACAAAGGCTTCCATAACCTTGCAAGAAATTTCTCTGTGTGATCAAGAACAGTACAGCCCATAATTTGGATCCAAGGGTCTCTTAAGGAAGGCCAGCAGAATCAAGTGGGTGAAGATGAAAGCCTCTGTGCATGAATTAAGACAGAATTGGCTAATGCTTCTCCTTAAGTAGCAAAAGGACATTTCCCCCCTGAAATTTCTTGAAACAGTAAAAGATTCACATTAATGTGCATGTGTAGTGGTGGGGAAAGGTGTTTGATTGCTGAGGAACAGATCATTTAAATATCTCCTCAACTTTCAGGCAGTGTGCTCAATCTGTGGGAGCAAGATAAATCAGTTCATTGCACCCATTACAGTCCTGCAGTGGTGCAAGGACCACAGTGTGCTCCCTGACCACATGATGCTGTGAAAGCTTACATCATCTGTAGAGTCAAATGAAGGAAAGGGGAACAAAATGCTTTGAAAAAAACAACTACCCTCAGACAAAAATAAAGGCATGGAAGTCAGCAGGTGGCATGAGGTTCCCATGGTGCATATATGCTTAGAAGAGAAGCTCAGGTGAAAGCCAGAGCAAGGAGGAGCTGGAGGCAGGATTGGGAATGCACGGCACCCTGCTGTGTGCTGCAGCTTGATAAAGGAGGGGTCACACTAGGCATCTCTGTAGGCAGCAGGGTTGGAAAGGCTTCAGAAGAAAGCCTCAGTCACTCTCCACTTGCTTATATAAGAAGCCTGGAGCTAAATGCAAAAAGCCTGAATTTTGTGTGGTAAAAGCATGTTTCTGTTCTACCTGCACACAGAAAAGGATGCTCAGGAAGAAACTATTGCCACTGTTCAGGCAATCCATACTGTACTACGTGTGGCAAATAGAGTGGCTGCAAGTAAGAAAGTGCCAAGCTGGTTGACAATTGGATTTAATTTGCTTTCATTTGCTTTATAGGCTCTCTGTACAGAGTGATAGAATGGTTTGGGCTGGGAGGGATCTTACGATGTCATCTAGTCCAACCCTCTACCATGGGCAGAGACATCTTCAACTCAACCAGGTTTCTCAGAGCCCTGTCCAACCTGGCCTTGAATGTTCCAGGTATAGGGCATCTGTAACTTCTCAGGGCAACCTCTCCAAGGTTTTTGTCACCCTCATTGCAAAAACCAGAAATCTGTTTTATATCTGAATCTAAATCTACCCTCTTTTAGTTTAAAACCATTATCCCTTGTCCTATCACAACAGACCCTGCTAAAATGTCTCTCTCCCCATCTTTCTTATGGGCCTCCCTTAGGTACTGGAAGGTGCTCTAAGGTCTCCCTGGAGCCTTCTCTTCTGCAAATAATTATCCCAACAGTTTCAGCCTGCCTTCACAGGAGAGGTACTCCAGCCCTCTGATCATCTTCGTGGCCCTCCCCTGGATTCATTCCAACAGGTCCATGTCCTCCCTATGTTGGGAAGCCCAAAGCAATCAATCGAACAAGTAAGTTGGTGAGAAAAACACCTAACAAAAGTTCCCCTACATACCTGCAGCTCCAGATAGAACTGGACTTGAAGAAGTCCAGCCTCTCCCATGATCTAATTAAAAGGAAATAAAAGAAGTCCCTTGCCACAGCAGGAGTTGCCAGCATGCTTCTACTGCTTCCCAGAAGCACTTACCATAGATTCCAAGGAGGAATGGTAACAGCAGAAAAATGGGCAGTACCATTAGCCCAGAGACTTCCTCCAGTCCAGATTGCTCCTGCAAAGTTCAATTCATGGAGGAGTGCACTGATTTTCTATTAGAAGAGTTCAACCTCATTTATTTCCTCTGGAATGGGTATAAAGTAGCCACTTTTAAGGTCAATAGAAAAGGAGAACACTTTTTATCCCACTCTGTAGTTAGAAAGTCTATTGAAATCTGCTTAAGGCTGACCCTTTTTTCCATGTGAGTTCTCTTTCACTTTTACTTGCTTATGTAGCTTTTCTTTTGAGCCCATCTGGCTTGAGGAAGGACACAAAATGGGACTCTTGCCTTTCACCATCATTTATCTTGAAATGAAATTGTAGAAATGAAAGGGTAGGCTCTACCAACCCCTGTCCAAGGACAGCTTATTATCAAGACTTAGAGAAATTAAAGCAATATAACTAATTTGGATAGAGTAGGGTACAGTCATTTCACATATTATATTAAACAGAACAATTTGCTTACAGGGACAGTCCATCCTATTGCATCTGAACTCAGCCTGTGTTGTACTGACAACATCACACCTTCATTGGCATAATAATTGAATAAAGTTTATGTGGAAGTTAAGCCTGAAGAAATCATATCACATCCTAAAGGTTACCATATTTTGTCACTCCTCCCTACAACATGGTAAGACATAAGAGCTGCCTGAATTCCTGTTGTCAATTTTCATGAGTTTCTCAAGAATTTTATGAACTACTTTTTAGCTTTACACCTGTGAGCACAGGAACACGTTAGGTGACATGAGAAACATTTCTGGGTACCAGAGTAGGAGAGAAAAAGCTTAAATACACAAGCTGAACATTCTCCAAACACTTACAGAGATCAGGATTTCTAACTATCAGACCATTTCAGTCAATCTCATGGATTTGTGATTTCTTGTGCGTGATGCATGTTTTAAAAGCCATCAAAACGATTGTCCTTTGTGAAAACAGGTGGGATTCATTGACTGAACTAATCTAAGGTGTTGTAGAGTACCTGCACGGGGCTGGCAGACTTAACATACTCACCCAGACCTGTGCTCCTCCATGGCAGCAGCTTTAGGCCCAGTGGGTACTCTACAATGTCTCATTTGAGACTCCACAGCTAAGAAAGCTGGATCCCACTCTAGCAGTTTTCCAAATGTGATAAACTTGTCCACTCTCAGTCCTGAGCTGTGCTGTCATCTACCAACTTTGGCATCTCTGGATGTGCTCCAATGGCATTCAGTGCAGTGGCTACTACCATAAAACAAGGAAGTAAAAGCACTTCCTCCTAGCCCTGCGTGGAAAGGAGAGGCAGTCATAGCAAATGCAAACACAGCTCAGGTTTAGCATAGGCAGCACCTGCATGACCATCCCTGGGGGCTGTTCCTACAAGGTGAACCTCACACCACTGTGGTCACCCTCGCCACCTCCACATCCTGACATCTCTTTGGTCTGGTGGCCCTCTGAGGAACCACACAGACCACACCTTGACTGTATTGTGACAAGACTAAGGAAGACACTCACCAGAATTTGTTTTCTTTAAAAGTGGTATCCAAATCCAGCCCTTTGAAGATGAGTGGAGCAGGGCGTCTTTCCTGTAGTGATTTTCCTAAATCATAAAGCCAAGTGTCTTCCTCACATTGCAAGAAGCCTTGATGGAAATAATGCAACTGCAACCCAGCACTGAATAAGCAGCTCACACCAATACTTTCCTTTCACATTTCTTAGTGCTGCATTTTTCCCTGTTACAGCAGAGGGTATTTTCATGTAACTAAACATGTAATTTATTTTCTACAATTTCTATGGTTTCTATAATTACAGAATTAGAAGAATAACAATTTAGAATGCATTTCCATAATTTATCCATTCACAGATAATCAAACTACCTATTCCATACCTATATGCTTGAATACATCACATACCAGCAATAATGCAACAGCTGAGGTGATTTTGCTCTCACACACACCCACTCTAGCATTAAAAATCATCTTGACCCATGTAAAAAAGCCTCCAGAACTGTCAATTATATGACATTAAAAAGGCAGGCTACTGGACAAAAGGCTTGGCTAGAGAACTGACTGCAGGCATAAAAAGCATGATGGGCTCAGATGACTGTACAATCAGATACCAAGGAAGGTGCTCAGCAATTCCAGGCGAAGTAAGTTTTTTGGTCCCATGAATTCATGCAATAAATGTCAGTAGCAAGAGATTCAATGCCTGCATTGTTGAGCAGCCTTGCTCACAAGTCCTTTTATCTATTATCACAGTACAGAAATGGGTTGTTTCTGGGCTCTCTTCTGGAAGGAAACAACCCTTTCTGAAAGAAAACCCAGTTGCTTTTTTAGTAACTTGCTCAAGAGTCAGTCCCAAAGTGCAGCATGAACAAGGTTCAACCAGTTTTGGTTTCCTTTGCTGTATACAAACATGCAAAACTATCCCAGCAGTCTCTGATCCCTCAAAAGTCACACCCTCTTTTGTTTCCTGCTTTTAATTCCAGTGGACTGCAAAAACACCCCAGTGCTCAGATTACTTGAGACTTTTGAATTGACAACCAAGCAAAACATAGAAAGTAAGTCTTATGGCCATGGGTACCCTATGTGAGGCCAGGGGAGGTGCGTGGCTGATGTTGATTGAGCACCAGCACACTGCTGCAGCCCTTGGCCTGACATGAGGGCCACAGCAGTGGCCACAGACTGTCCACGAGCATGTGCTTGGCAGGGGGGAAAACCAAAGGTTTCTAAAGGCTCTTCTCTCGGAGTAACTTGCTACATTTTGGAAATGCTGATGTTATCTGAAGGGGGTACACTCTGCATGTGGACATGGACAGACACTGGGTTTGCTGTGGCACCTGAAAACTCACAGCTTCCATGAGCATTTCTCCAATGCCAAGAAAGTGTCAAAGTTGACAAGAAACAAAGCAGCTTTTAGACAAGAAAAGTGGCATGTCCTGACCCTTCCTGGCAGCTGACAACTGTCCAGGGTGGGGTTTAACATAAGAAAGTGTCAACAGACAGTCTTCCTGCTCCTGAGTCATTAGGAGTTGAATTTTAATCATTTGTTGCTTCTGCTCTACAATGCCCTTGCAGCCCTCTAATGCTTCAGTCCTTCCTTGTCCCTGCAAGTCATCCTGTTTCTTCTCTCCATCCCACACACTTGTTCTCAGCAGGCTTCTGGCTCAGTGCATATGTGATACATTCAAATAGACTGGTTGACCTGGTGGTTTTCCACATCACTTGTGACTTTGGGCTCCTTTCAAACCAGCCCTGTACTGATTAAGTATAGACAACTTTATGACACAAACTCTTCTTGATTCTGCAGGAATTATATTTCCTTTCTTTAAAAGCATTTTAAAAAATAAATCAGAGAAGGCAGTGTGAAGAAACCAGGGAGCTGCCAGCCAGAGGTTTTAATCCTTCCTCTGTCACTAGTTTGCCATGCAAGCTCTGCCTGTGGGCACACAGCTCCTCTGTGATACTGCTCTTTCCAGAGGAACTAGCAGATAACAGCGATTATTTGTTGGTGTAACACTTCAAGATGTAGGAAAGAAAAGAAGATGCAAAGGATGGTCAGGCAATTGTGAGCCACACCCCTGGGATAAGCAGTGCCTGCCTGCACCCTGGCATGCACGGGTGGGTGGAAAGGACTCGGGATGGCTGCTGGAGGCTGGATCCTCAGCAGGAGAAGGGCACGGGCTTCCTCACACAGCATCTGCACATCCTGCACCTGGGGACTGCACTTACGGATTTGCTACCTTAAGAAGAAGCAATTAAGGAAAACAAACAAACATGCTTTTTAAAAGATTCCCCCACTTTCTTTAGGCTATTTTTTGTTACCCCAGGCCCCTCTTCCCAGAGCAAGCCACAAGAAAGGATCGCCCCGACTCCGCTCTCATTTTAAAATGCTTCTTTTTATTTCAGTGGTTGTACATTGGGTGAATGAATTTAACGTCACAACAGAAATCGAATGGCTATTTAACAGACCACTAGTAATTATATATGCTGGAAAAGAGTGAATGGAGGGGTTTCTTTTAACTGTTACCGAAATATTCATTGTACGTGTCGTCAATTATGCTGGATGAGAGAGGCAAACAAAAAGGTATTTTGGTGAGGTGCTGTATCCTTTGAAGAAAATAAGCACTGAGACATCTCAAGTCACTTGAAACCATGTCCCAGCTACAGTATTCACTGTCTCCGTTCTGGCCCATCTCATAGTTCTTTTAGGGGGTTATATTTCTCATATTTTTTTTAATTAAACAAAGCATTTAAAATTTAATCATTTTCATTAGACTTTTTTTTCTTAAAATATAAACAAAGTTTTGGCAAATAATATTTATACAGAAAAATAGTTTTAGATCTTCCCAAATTTTGAAATAGTCTATAAAATTACTTTATAAATAAATAAAATGCAGAATCTGTTGTACACGTATTTGCACATCTCTGTAATTGCCTCCTTACTGTTAGCATAGGTTTGTACTTGTACAGTTTTCAGGAATATTACAAAGTCATAAAGTCGGAAAGTGGATCTCTTATTAAAAATACATTTTCTCTTTTTGTCTGTCAGTTTATCTGGATGAAAGACCTGATGTATCTGAAGCTTTGTCATCCATGGGCAAAAAATAGTAATATTGGATTAACTGTAAAAAACATAGAATAACAGTAATTTTGAAACATAAAAAGTTCACACAAAATGATGTCTTGAAGAGTTATCTACATAAAATATTTAAACATGGATAATTTACCATTTAGTATTATACAATAAGCTACCCAAATGCCTAAATTAACTATTATAAAAAAATAAAAACAACTTTGACAGATATAGGCAAGTTGCAGTGTCAACTACCTAGTTATAATGACTGAGAAAGTCTACAAATATTAGTGTTTTAATAGTATATAATGGTGATACCTTAACTTCTAAAGTAACAAGTTAAGATACGTTATTTTCCCACAAATTAAACTAACGCAACGTTACAAGCACTATGTTAATTTTACAATCGAATTGTAATTTTTTTTTTCTTTCAGATGATCAAATCTCCAGCTTTATATATAAATAGATAGTAATTAGACATCGGACAAACAAGATTTAGCCTGGAAAATAATTTCCTAGACAAATAATAATATGGTTAGTGCCTTCAGTCGTTCGGAACAGGCAGTGCTGCCAAAGTTTAAAATAGTTTACAATCAATCTGAAGAGGTTAAGTTAAAATACTGCAATCACTAGTAATGTCCACATAGAAAACTTATGCTGCAAACAATTATACATAATATCCACTTATAACAGCTGTCTTGTTTTTTAAACAATAATTTAAAAACTATGTCATTTATGTGATACATGTGCAACATATAAAATGTGAAATATGAAATATTTGGTACAATAGTGCTTGAAACAAATCTCAAATCAAACAAATGAAATTTTAATTATACATATATAATTACCTTGTAAATCAACAAAGTATTTAAAAAAGTAAACAACATTAAAATCTGCTTCATCCATATATATGTATGTATGTATATATAACATGTATATAATTGTATTAAAGATATTTTCATACTTCTGTGACATAAAATATGTTTTTAAAGGAAAAAAAAGAACTATTTTTTCTCCACTCTAATCTGGTTACAATCTTATAATCCAATTAAAAAAATGCAAATACAGTAATGGTTTATTACACTGAATCTCATTCTACATTCTTAGTGTTCAGTTAATAGCCTAGATTAAAGTCACCTATGAAGTTTCAGTGACTCAACTGAATTTTAATTAAATTAGAGTATCATACAATCTCTTCATCTACAGCCTTTTTTTTTGCCTTTTCTTCCATTAGTTTGGTCTTGTTTTGTTTGATTTTACACTTCTACAAATTACTTTTTAACAGCTTGGATCTTTTTGGTAACCTGACTATGAGTTTC
The DNA here is from genome assembly GCA_013397375.1 of Toxostoma redivivum. Classification (NCBI taxonomy): domain Eukaryota; kingdom Metazoa; phylum Chordata; class Aves; order Passeriformes; family Mimidae; genus Toxostoma; species Toxostoma redivivum. The sequence goes on along the minus strand of VXBI01010177.1, from coordinate 1,435,230 downwards.
AAAGATTATTCGCGTCCGGTGAGATTTGACTGTTGGCATCAGGCTCACTTTCATCAAGTCTGATGTGACAAAATTTAGGCACTTCTGCAAAGTCTATTTTAAAAACATTATAAATATACTCGTAAAATAATATTCTCAAGACTTTGTTCTTTTGGGGATTGAAAGGGGTATGAAGTTCATACTGTGCAAAATTTTTAAAATTTTCTTCTGCTATTCTGCTATGATTCAAATGCAACTTCTCCATACAAGTCAAACACCAACCATGTGCATCTAAAGACTTTGTGCTTTACTTTGGACTTCTGGCTAAAAATATCAGATTGGCAGGATGATGTGCAGGACACCGGGCTGTGTTTCACTTCCTCTGTCTTGGAATCAACTCACCAAGGGAGCAAAACCAAGATTATTTTTTAATTGAGAAGAAAACCCCGAATCATAGTTTGGGTGAAAATTAAACCTGCAACTGGGGAAAGTTTTTAGCCAATGCAACTCAATTATTGCTGAGCTCGAAAGATTCACAAACATGGAATCTCACGAGACTAACTGATCTGGACCATTTCCGTTAGGTGTAGTTATGGAGAAACGACAGTATTTGCAATAATTAAACTATGCTTAGAAAATCTTTAAAACTAAATGTTATCCTTTATGTCTTGAAACATCACAGCTGGTATCAGGTAGTTAACTATTTTAGGTTGGAGTATAGTAAGCATACCATATTTAATATTCATATATGACATAGCAGCACTAGCTTTTTTGAGTTTTTGATTTGTCCATAAGAACAAATTCTTGACTTAGCATGCAGTTTGTGGCAACTCTAGAGAGGAGGAGACAGGGTAGTATGTACAGTAGCCGTGCTTGGCCGTCCGCAGGGAGGCTTCGTGACACTCCGTTCCGCTCCTGCCAGCTATTTCAGGATTATCTGTTGAGAGAAAGGGAAAGCGTGATCGCACTTTTAGGTGACGCAGGGAGAGCAATGCCCAGACGGCTGGCACTGGCCTAACTGAGCTCAGGCACAGCTCACACAGGACAGCATCCCGTGTGGGACAGCATCCTGAGTGGGACAGTGCCCATGTGGGACAGCGCCCATGTGGGACAGCGTCCTGTGTCCTCAGGCTGCCTGGAGGCGTTTGTGTCTCACACACCTGGTTGTCTTCCCCTGCACACAGGTCCTCATGTGTGCATGAGAACACGCAAAGGGGCTACTTTATGTGTGAAAATACTGGAGGGCAGTGCTGAATCCTCAGCACCCAGCCTGTCAGTGGAGGTGGAAGCCCTGCACCTCCCGGAGGAGCTCAAAGTACATCTGTGCCTGAGGCCTGGGGCCTCCAGCTCCCACCGTGCTCCCAGAAAGTCAGGAATGACCAGGGCAAACAGTGGAGGCAGGGCTCCTTGCCACTAACAAGCAAAATGATGTACTGGGCTGGGTGTTTTCACGAAGCAAAAGTGGCTTTTTAATGCACTTTCACCAGCTGCTAATTCTGTAAAAAAATTAACTGCAGATCAGTGAACTTGAGAGGTTTTCTCACGCTTCCTTACGGCAAGGATTCTAGAGGAATTACCATAGTGGTATGTCTGTGCACCTAACTAGTCACTAACCTTGCTGCTTTACATTCAGGGTGTCTCAAAGGGGATGAAGCAATCATTTTACAGGTGCTTTTTACTCGTGCTTCCAATATTGCAAAGGTTAAATGCACAATGTGCTCAGTAACCAACTCCACCTGCTCACAGTTTTGGAAAATGGTTCAGATTTCCATCACCTGTCTGAAATGGCTGTCAGTGAAAGTGATATCAAAAGGCAGGAGTGTGATGTTTTATCACGCCATTGCTATCCTGTGCTCCAGACTTAAGCACCAGTCAAGGAATTAAGAGTGTATTGCCTGCTCTTCCTGTTTCATTTGGCACTTGGCATATTTTTAAGCTGTATTTGCAGGTGGTATGCTAAGCAGTCAAGACAGCACTTGGACCTACTAGTGTATTATGAAGCTAGGCTACTGCTTAATGCAATATTTATATTAAAAGGGAGGGAAAAAAAGGTGTTTGGAAAGTAACTTCAGCAACATACTACCTCTGACATACACACCACCAAAAAGAAACACGCTCAGCCCTGCGTGGCAGGCGCTCATCCCAGTCTCCTGCCCATCACCCCCACTGCCCCTCACAGCTGCACTGCCTCGCTCTCTGTACACAAGCAACATCTCCCTGACTCCAACGACTTTGCCAGTAAGCCAAAAAGCCATCTTTGATTGCCATCAGCTCTGGAAATCTGGTGACACATGAGGCCCCATTGTAATGACACTGTACAAACACCTGCTGCTCCAAAGGACTTAACATCTAAATACATCATGCACACAACAAGGACATATATTTTTAATGAACTTCCACCCATTGTGAGTTTGTTAGCTTATCGTCTATCTTCTGTTTCCTTTTGAAATAACAAAGAAATGCCTTTGCTCAAATAATAAAGCCCTGTCTGTGATAACCTTGTTCCAGCTTCAGCACAGTGATCTGACGATATGTATAAAGAACACAGCCGTACTGAAAATAAGAAATGACCAAGATTTTCAGCACTAGTATTTTTAGCATGTTACAACCCAACATGTCAATGTAATTAATAAAGCAGCTTTAGCTATACTGGGTTAGCCATAATCACCTAAGTGTATTTAAAGGATTCTAAGGTCTCACTTAATGGGACATAACCTGAAACTTACTCAGTTTTTTACTCAGTAACATCCCAGAATTCCAGACACTGCAGCTGACTACATCATCTGCCAACCTTTGAAGGGATAAACTTGCATTTTCCTATAGCTTTTTTCCCTCAGAGTATAAGGAGATAGGTAACTGCCCCTTGTGCCAAGATTACTTTGGTCAAACAGTCCTACAAGACCAGTTCACAATTTCCCCAAAATGTGTGACAGAGAAGGCAGAGGACCTAATCTCAGGCTGTTTCTTGGGAAAATGCTAGGACTATTCCTGGCATTGTGATTAACCCAAATGCCACTCATCCTGCTGTGTGCCAGGCAGGACAGAGGGGTCCTGGGCAATGTGAAAGACAAGGGACCCCTTCTCTTCCCTGCCCTGGTGAGTGGCAAAGCCCAAGGTAAGGACTTCACTGCCATGTCCCTATTCCTGCCTTTTCTCTCCTCCTGTCAAACTCAGGAAAACAGCGAAGACAATGTATACACTTTCCTTTTCTGTGCAAGCATGTCCTGTTTATGGGTTGCAGGTGCCAGAGGAGCAGCTGGAGCTGTTGCTGCCATGTCTCTCCTGCTGCCAGTGGCTGTGGAGCTGGCTTGCTCCCACTACATCATCCTCGATGTGCCGCCCGTCGTACAAGGGCCTTAACTAGGGCATGTTGCACCTGGCTATTTCTAGTACATGTAGGAGTCATCCTAGGAAAAAACCCTCAAGTGTCTCCTTCAGAACAAGCCTCTCCAGTGCAGAGTTGCAGAAATGAGGAGCTCTATTTCTTTTGAAACCTTAGCCACAAAGTGTAAAACGTCTCCCGTAGTCTTTAATTACATGTTCACACACTATTTCTCAAAAGATATCACAACTCTGCCACAGCTACATACACAGGCATCAGCTTCTGCCACTGTTTTTTTCACTGTGTCTGACAGAGAAACAAAAAATGCTAAACTACTTTACATGGAAAACACACTGTGAACCTCTCCTGTTTAATCTACAAATGAAGTAATAAACTGTGATGGAAGGCGGAGGTTATCTAAATCTGCATCGCTGCTAATTGCTCCATCACTTGCATGCTGAAAAAGGAGAAGTTGTACCGGAGAAGGAACATCCCTGCAAACACTTTCTATGGAGTCTGCATTCCCTTGTTACTTGTAAATAGGTCCAGCCACCTTCATGTTCACTGCTATTTGAAGAATTACATCTCAAATGCACATATATATGACTGGTGTTTGCTCTGATACTATTGTAACATTATACTTCATAGCAACAGGATGTAATGTCATGACACTTCTACCATAGTATATATAAGAAAAAACCCTGAAAAACAAGACTACAATGAGTGTGCCTTGTCCCATGTACAATGGTCTACGGGTCAAGCATGGGAACCCATTTGCTCATACTCTGTATGGATAAGATGCACAGGTGTGGATACAGACATGCCAGAAAACACAACTGCTGCTGCAGTAAAAGATCTAATTAAGAAGACTATTTCTAGCATAAGCAGAATGGCCTGGCACTTATGAGTCTTGAGTAGTACCTCACAGAAGATTCAGTAACAGAAAAGGCCATCTTTTGGAGGTAATCACATACCTTTATCTGATCTCTCCATCATCTTGCTTGGTACCCATTTGAAGTGGCAGAAGGCTGTCTACCCTTTAGATAAAAATTATTCACACTGTGCTAATGATAGTTAGCAGATGTCACTGAAACTAGTAACACGAGTGAACCTAAATTTCTGCAAACTACTTTCTAAATTCGCTCCTCAAAATTTTCCAGCTCTTTAGAGGTGACATTTTCAGCTCCTGAATGTCAAGACTTTCTTTCCTAGCAGAGCATGGCTCTTTTAGACCTTTACCTTTAGGACATCTGAGTAATCATAGTGGTCATTAAGCCCCTTGTGCAACACAGAACATCCCAAAATTCAGGGTTTGCTCTTAAAGGTGATACAGTTCTGCAGTGTCATCCAGGGGAATGACAACCAAGAGAGATGTTACTGACAATGGTTTCAGCTTCTCACCAACTACTAGTGCAGATAAATTGATTTGGGAGTTCCTCAGACCTGGCAAAAGTAGCTGTCATCAGTCATTGTCTCAAGACTTAAAAAGTAAAACTGAAAGTCTTTTAAATTAAAGTAGAAATTTCATTTTTGCGAATTCTTTTCTGATACCCATGTTACTGCTTTACTTGATACAGTTCATGTAATTGACCAAAAAAACAGAGAATCATGACTAGGTTCTAGGAATTACAAGAACACTGTTTGGTTTGAGATTTTCTGTTCTGAAGCTACAATTCACAAAGCTTCTTTATAGTCTCTGACTTAAAGTTATTTTCCAGATTTATTATACAATGATGAATACAGAAAATTTACCATTCTGCATGAATTCAGTGTACATGAACTCTTGTTCAACTAAAGACATGTCATTGTGGATCAGCTGGAAAACATGACTTTGCATCTACCACTGACATGTTTATTTTTCAGAAGTTTTGAAATTATTACTCCAAAATACAATGTGCTTTATAAGCTCTAATATATTTTAAGAAGATGTTAAGATTGTATTTGATCTCTACATTGCAAAGCACTTACCCCTCCAAAAATTAACTCATACATAGCAAACATTCTGGTCTGCTCAGCCTTCCATTTTGAAAGTAATGTAGTAATACAAGTTTCTTGTAAACAAGATGTATCTCGGAGCATTTCAGACACGAATGCCTCAGCCAGTCACCCATTTTACATCTTCCTAGGCTACCTCAGGCAACTTATTTTAGCATGAGACAGATTACCAACTCATGATGCTTCTTTGCCCTCCACCAAATGAAAGAGTTTGGGGTGAGCAGTTTGCACCAAGGTATTTAACTTTTGGACACCTGCATCAGGATAGACGAACCCTTCCACAGAGACATTTTCTGTTTTCATGTTTTTCACACAAGTAGCAGACTGGTCAGATATATCTGGGGTATACATTAAAAATGACAGATATTTTCAGACAGCCGGCTCATATCAGGCTGTCTCATAACTTCTCCCTCTTTCTAAAAATAAAAGTAACACCAAGTATTTCTTCCTTATGACAAGGAACCCAAGACTATTTATATGTCCCCATGCCTTTGGGAAATGCCTCCATGTCTTCATTTTTCATTTTCTCTTAGAATGTTCTCTTGTGGTATGTGCCTTGCTCCTATTCTTCAAAATAAACAACTTTTTTTTTTTTTTTTAAATTAGTGGTGGAAAAAGATGAGTAAATGTTCAGACACTTACTGAAAGTAATCTTTATTGTATCAGTTATGCTTGGTCTTATTTAATTTTTACATAGCCTAACAGATAGGCTTTTTCCACCTCATTTGCCCCACAGATTCTGCAGCACCACCTCCATGGAGCACCATCCCAAACACTCCACTTGCCCACACCAGGCCTCCCCCCAACACTGTCCAATGGGATTGGTTTTGCTCCTGTCTCAACCGCTGACAGCTGATCCAGCTCCAACTCTTGCTTGCATTAAATGCAGCCTTTGCTACTCCTTCTCCCCTGAAACCTGTTTCTCATTTCCACCATATTATCATTTAATGGATACATGCTTTGTTTTATTCACTAACCATGGTCCCCTCCTCAATCCCAAGCCGAAGGAGGATTTTATCTTACTGCTTTTCCATTAATCCAGTGCAACCCCAATATATTTGTCTACTTTGCCCATCAATAAGGTGATCTCTGATTTGAAAATAGTGAGTGAGATATCACAGATGGCTGCCTGGACCTAATATGGAGGCATCCCTTCCTGAGGGCTGGAGGTCCTATTTCCTTGGCTTTCTCACAGCCCATTCCCTCACATGGTAGTTCTGGTGCCCTGCTCCATCCTCTCTTTTCTTCCCTGAGTGTGCCCAGTTTTGCCTGTCCCATATGTTGACAATATGCCCCTAGAAATGGCTGAGGGTCAGATGTCCATGCTGAAGTGGACACATCTGCTCACACATTTTCATTCCATCAGGCACAAGCTGTTGGCCATCAGGGTGTCATAAAGCTGACAAAGATCTTGTCTGAATTCAGCTCTTCATGACAATATAAAAAAAAGTTCAAGGCAATTATGGGATCCCAACGGGTTTAAGGGTTCAGCAGCATAATTTTTCTCATTTAATTGCCACAAAGTCCTGAAAGAAGCCACTAAAGCCACTTGTGCTGCCAACTCCTTAGCTTGCTTATGAGCTTCAATAGGTATATTTACTCAAGTAATAATGTACAATATTTAAGTTCAACTTAATAAGCATTTACTCACTCTGGAGAAACAGAGGAGTAGTTGGTTTAGAAATGAAAGCAATCTGGCTTTATTTATTCTTCTTTAAAGTAATAAATAATGCAGTGCTAAAAATTGATCATAACATACTCTAATATATTCTACCAAAATCTATTTTTAACTCATTGCAGAGGCAGCAGACAGACTAATAAAAATGAGAATACAACTGCTGTAGTATTTTAGGAGCACCCATACAGTGACTGCTTTGCATAGCCACTCAATTTTACCTTCTAGCAGGTCTGAGCTACTGCAATAATCTGTTTTCCACTTCCTACTTTTACGTTATCTTCCTCCTTTTCTTTAATTCTAGAAACTGCCAGAATAGGCTTGCACAGAGAAACAGAGATCACAAATGAGTGAAATCCAAGCGTAAGTTGTGCATTATCCATGGAAGTGCCCATATTCCTCTTGCAGGGGTGTTACTTCTCCTCCCCCCCAACATGCTCACTTAGCTTTTTTTTTTTTTTTTTTTTTTTTAACAAAACCTGCTTTGCATTTTCGTTTTCGACACCAAGCATGCCCACATCATGCAAGATGAAGCTGCCACTACATATACAGCATCCTTTTTAGGTGAAGGCACCACTGCACACAGAGCACAGCTGGCACATCTGCAGGCTCCCTAACAGTTAGCACCACTCCAAAACCCCTCCTCTCCTCAAACCTGGCACTTCAGTTCAGACTCCCTTCAAAGCAAGAGACAACAACCAGAACTAAACTGAATCACAGAAAAGTACCAAATATATGTTCATCGAGGTTACTCATAAAACCTTGTGTCAGTTTTATAAAACTCACTGTACTTACAACTTGTCTGAGGAAATCTTGAGCTTCCTAACTTTTGACTACTTACCACTTCCTTTATTTTCTTCTTATCTGATTACTCTCACACAAAGAGACACACATACTTGTGTGTGCCATGGCAGGTAATATTGCATCAAAAATGAAGTCAGGCAAGTTAGCAAATTTCTGTGTCCAGCTGAAAGTCACAACAGATGCAATCAACAGAAATAAATATATAGATGTTTCCCATGCAGCCTCCTGCACACTTGAAGCCAAAGACTGGGATTTCTAGTAGGCAATAAATCATACACCAAGATAAAAATATCATCTTTGTTTAATTCAAGGGAAAGTACTTGGAGCACCTAGAGATGTCCAGATGCAATTATTTTGAAGGACAGAATCCTAGACAAGTACATCTGGAGCTCCATATTGCTCTGCATTGTTAAAATTTTATGATGGAAAAATCCATACTCACATGGAGGGGTGTGCATAAACCATGAAACAAACTCATTTTCCTACAAATGCCTACAAAATTAGTGGACCCCAGAAATAATTTTCTATGTTTAAATAATAAATATGTGCCCCAAAAGACTTTTACTCCACCTGCCAAATTATCGGTTGTTGAATAATTGAAAGTAAGATCACAAAAAGAAGTTATCATATCAACACTTTAGATTTGTAAAACAGGGAAGGAAAATCTGTTTTGACTTTTGTTATATAAAAGAATGAACCTTTGCTTACTGCTGCTGTTGTGTGACAGTGCCATCTAGCAGGACACCAGAGGAAGTCAGGTTTTAGTCCTATACAGGGGAGAGGGGTATGATGGGAGAATTTCTAAAAAAGCCCAAAATAGAACAGAGATTTTTCCATTTCTTCCCCACTGATTTCTTGTATATGAACATGCAATCTAAAGTTCTGTATACAAGCCTGCTGGAACTTTTTATCATCAACAAAGAAACAACATGCTATGTTAAGAGGCCAAAACATACTATTAAAATGAAAACTTTGTTAAAGTTTGCATGAGACTAAAATAGAGTTCCTTTATATTTTCCAGGGTAATCTTTTGGTTTTGCTTCTCTGGTGCCTTAGAAAATAGTTTGGCCACTAATTTTGTAACATCAGTTGTTTCAAGGCAATTCAAAGGATGTTTTCTTTACACTGTTTAAGATTTGCTGTGGGCTTAAATATTGGAAACTCTCACTTCTTGAGTTTGAGAGTCACAGCTACTTACCTGTAACTCAGTGTCAGACAAGATAACTTGAGTAAGATGACACTTGTGATTCTCGTGTGTCTAGCATGAAAGAAGCAGCAAGCAGTATAAGTTTGCCTTTTCTGCTGTGACAAGCTATTGCTATTTAAATACCTTCTGTAGAGAAGTGATTCTTCATGATCAAGGGTCACTTAGGTTTGTTTTTCAAGCTTAGTGCAGGTACAAAGCAAGATAGTACTTGCGTGGGAACACTAGATGCCCAACACTGTTCTGCTCCGAGCTGGTTCCCTGAAAGTATTCCAACTGATAATGTGTCTGAGGATGGAACCTGTTCTTCTGTCTCCTTTTCTGGACTTTTCCAAGTCAGATTCCAATCACTCTTTCTGTTGTTAGAACAGAATTCTCTACAGGAGCATTTAACTTGGAACTTTATGGAATATTTAGATCAAAACTTTCAGCCAGAAAAAAACCCCCACAGCTAAAATTGTTTAGATACTCATTATTCCCAGAAGTGCTTTCCTACCTGTAACCTCATTCCTTCAAGAAACTGCAATTAAAGGTTTTCAAACCACTAGCATGAATTTTGCATAGGCTCTTATTTGTAATGTTCTTGGTATGTTGGCACTAAGGATGTAAATAACATTTGTTTCCACTTCCCACCCTCCTTCTCAAAAGCTTGCTTTTAAACGACAAAAAAAGTCCACTACCTACTATTTACCAGAATTTTTAATTCATTTTCTCAGCCTATTGCTGCTTTTCTCCCCATTTAAAAGTGCAGCAGGTTTCCATGAGGAAGAAAGGGAATGTGAGATGGTAAAAATTTAGTCAGCAGTGCTATGGGCAACTCTCTGCCCTGCCAGGCGGCCTCCTGGGGTTACAGAGGAACAGAAAGGAGGCTGGGGACACCAAGGAATATCTAGTCAGTGTTCCATTATGTTCTGGTCTGAGAAGAATCTGCTCCCTTGGGAATGGGGCTGCCTTTGCGGGCATCTTGGCAAGGAGAGGTGCTCTGTTACTGTTTGTCCTGGCTCTGCTCCCTCCTGATGAAGCCACCACACATGGTGTCCCAAATCCCAAAAGTTTGGCATGTTTGTATTTTATTTGTATGTTAACTACTTTTTGAATTCTGGGGTAAATATTTTAATTGTCCTTTTATTTGTGACACTTGATCATAACTATTTTTATTTTTGCTCCATTGTATTCTAACAGATTTTGACAGACATGAAGGCTACTGAATGATTTCATAATTAATATCTGCATAATTGCCACCTAATTCAGTGCAAACACTGATGCATAATTTAAAGCAGCTGTGCCAGATAATCACAAGCCTTAGCATGAGCCAGCCTGTTGATCTTGTATTTCTTTTTAGACATAGGCTCTAAGTATTTAATTTTTCTTTTGGATTTGTTCTTTACTATTTCCTTCTTGATAAAAGGTCATATAACCAGTAGAATAATGTCACTAAATAATAACATCTTTAAGCAGCACTCTCTATTATGCTATATTTATACTATCAGTCTCTGCCCATTTTCATTGGTACAAAAATAAAGCCATGTACTGTTCTGAACTGTTATGATATAAGCAACACTCACATTGCTTGGAATTGTTTGGAATTTGGTAAATGTCCTCTAATAACCAGGAACTATGGAAACACTCTGCAGAGGATGCAGATTAGGACACAGAAATGCTGGGTCTTAACCCCCCACCACACTCAGAGGTGACACAACCTAGACAGTAAGACAACAAAACCTGGAGATTCCTTCATGTGACCACCAGCTACAGGCTTGGGTCATGTGCTCACAGGGATTTTAGTACCACCTGGGCTAAGGGGTAATGTCTCTTGCCTGTCACTCAGCTTCCAGTTCAGAAGTAGGTGTGAAAATTTGTCTGCAGGTCCTGTGTTGCATCTGCCAAGCTTGTGAAAATGTCTTGGGTAACCTAGACATCCAAGGTTATCTTAGGACAATCTCAAACGTCACCAGACACATGTTTAGGCAACTAAGCCCTGTGAGACTTTTTAAGGACAAGCCAGGCTACTCTCCAGATTTCATCTCACTGGGCTGATAAACTTCACAGTCTACAATGGGTACTTAAACTTGTATCTTGCACGTAGACACCCACACTTAGACACCAACACTTAAGTGTCTTAATTTTGGGCTGAGTTTTAACCTTCTAGTCCTTGTAGGACTCATCAACATATATATATAACAGTAGTGAGGCTTTCCAATTTAGAAATTGAAAGCTCCCACAAGGAGGTGTTTGCTATTATTTAAAATTGAACTTCAGCCCCAAAAGTCAGAATAACATCTCTCTTATATAATGTCAGGATAAACCACCCTCTGTTAAATTACCTTTGGTGTGCAGAGTGGAGGAAATAACATTTTTCTGCATTTCCATTAACATCAACATCCTCACCTCCAAGTAGGCTCGATCTAATCTTTCCCCAAGTTTCTAATCCTGTATTTTCTCACTAAGCAAACAGCAAAACAAGAAGAGAAAGGTGGGGATTGGTCTCTTCTCCCAAGTAACAAGTGACAGGATGAGAGAAAATCGCCTCAAGTTGTACCAGGGGAGGTTTAGATTGGATATTAGGAAACATTTCTTCATTAAAAGGGTTGTCAAGCGCTGGAACAGGGCCCAAAGCAGTCACCATCCCTGGAGGGATTTAAAAGATGTGTAGCTGCTGCACTTAGGGGCATGGTTTAGTGGTGAACTTGGCAATGCTGGGTTAACAGTTGACTCGATGATCTTAGAGGTTTTTTCCAACCTAAATGATTGTGTGATTCTACCTGTGAGTGAAGCTCAGCAGGTAACAGTTTCCTTGCTTGCTTGAGTATTGCTAGTCCAGTAGCTGAAGGAGTAACAAAAGCTTTTTTAAAGATATCTGAAGTATATATTTACACACAAAGACTGTATTAATATTTTAAGCAGGACATTTTATGTACCTCTGTCCACATGCATGCACTAGAGGGAGCTAAGACCAAACCCTCTGTATTCACGTCCTAATGCTGCTTCTCACCATCATTTCACACTTTTTCAAACTTTGCTCCAAGAAAAGGCTGTCAGCATCCCCAAACAACTGAACTGAAAGTTCATCAAACATCTGCTGCTGAAGTGGGGTTAAACAGCTGAGGCTTCAAGCCCCATCCTGGCAGGAATTGCTGAAGCAATTGTGAAGGGTGGAAGAAGGGAAAGGGGAAGGGCCTTTTACCTCTGACCAGTCATGCTCCTGGATATGCACCTTTCCAGCTGCCTTTCACTGGAAAACTGAAGTCCTCTCCCCTCCATTCTCTCTCACCACAGCCTGGTGGGCTACAGTAAGTAGGGCACTGCCTTGAGTGAACAGCAACACCACCAGCTCTTCAGAGATTACTCTAGTATCAACAGAGTAAGATTTTAATCTGAGTTTGTAAAATGGGGTTTGCTAAAGCACTTTTGCTGCATCCTGTTTACATTGCATTAAAGCCAAAGCAATTCTCTTCCCCTCTGAAGTACACTGCAAGACAATTATTTTTAAAACCTAACCTTTTTAAGTCAGGAAAAGCAAGAGATGCCCAATTTTTCATATATTCTTAACTGATGACCCTGCACAGATAAACACAGTACAGCCTTCAACTTTACAAAATCTTCTCATGTGCCTTGTGCCATACATTGAGCACACAATGCTCAGAGTTGCTGGCCAAGCACGACTGACAGTGTGTGCCAATGCAAGTGTATTTTGAGCTCTTACTCATGTTATTTTTCTGAAAGAAAGGATATTCAGAAGACATGAGACATAGTGATTTTTCTTTTCAAAATAGAAGCTGACAGCACATACTAAATAATTTACTGGACCCAACAGAGTTACTATGTTTTATTAGTCATCAGCTGAGATTCCATAATTTTTGGGATGTTGACTTTCTCCTGCTACTTGTGCTTCAAAGACACTGGGATTATCACACTCAATCCCAGAAAGACCAGCAATCTTTCCCCAGGTCAGAATACTAAACCAAATGATACTAAGATAAATTATTAAGCCCTGCTACAACTTTTTTTCATGCCCAGAATTGTGAGGCGAAGCCCTGGGAGTTGAAATGGGACAAGCTGAAGGCTGAAGGTTGCAAAAAGAGTATGGTAGAGACACTGGAAAGAGGAAACTGTACCTCACAGATATATAAAGCAGTGTGGCACAGACTAGAAAAGGAAATTTTATCTGGTTGGGAATAAAAAAGTCCTTTTCTGAAATACTCAGGAGAGTTTAAACCCATACAAAGAGGACACAAAGAATGCTATGACCATGAACAAAGTCATGCTAATTACCAAGTTAATAACCTGCTCCTGATATGTTTCTTGGGCTAAAGAAATACTGAGAATTTGAGCCACAGACTTACTGTGAAGCTTTACTAGCATTGTAGCTTTGTCTCCAATCTTAGAATGTTGTAAATTAACAGAAAACTTGGTTTTGTCTCTTATAAAAAAGAACGACCTACTATTACTTTCCCTACTTTGAAATATATGGGTTTTTTACAGTAGCTTTGAAGATTTACAATAACTAAAAAAGAGACAGGAATGAGAAAAAAGAAGACTGTGACGGCACATGCTACAGAAGCCAACAAGCTCCTGAGGTGGGACTCATCTCCTCCATGTGCAGTGGTGCAGCTTTGGTAACATACCTATACTCATTCCACAGGCAAGGGACAGAGGCAAGATCCTTCAGGGCAATTTACCCTGCCCTAACACAGACTTCTAGAAAAGCAGATGATCTAGATGCAAACTTACAAATGGATGAAGTTAAACAAGTGAAAATCCATTCTCCTCTTGAATCATCCATTAATTTCAGCATGGAATTGTATGTATACACACACTAACACACAGATACATGCAACTAGATAAATACAGACACTTTCTACAACTCCTGTTAAATTTAAAATGCTATAATCCTCCAACGCAAACAAAATCTGCACTGGGAAAGAAGGGGCTCTGGCTGCCATCCTGATAGATGAGGAAGAGCATTAAGGCACACCTTTGTCTTCTCAGTGGCACTAGTTAATTGCATGAAAGTGTTCCCATTAATTTAAAAAAAAATACTGCTTACTGGTCCTTTTGTAGGCATCCATGTATTTATTCTACCTTCAGTCACAGTCAGCTCCTCTGGCACTCAGGAGTGCTGGTGGTAGAGCTGTCCCAGCTGCATTCTTGTGCTGCAGAAGGTCCCTGGCTGAACCTCTCCCCAAACCATCCCATTTTCTCTTAGTCCCCTAGCATCTTCAAGTCCCTCTGTCACCACTTTGAGATCACAAAACTACACTGGATACCACCAAACAATTTTCTGCTGTAGACACTGTTCTGGGAAGGACTGTGTCATGCACCGTTTGCCTGCTGCACTTTCATCCTTATCCCAAGCATTTTTTACAAGCTAGCTCTCAGAAAAGTAAGCACAAAACAACAACCCTCTTTCGGTGAAAACGCTAGAAGCAAAAACATTACAATGTTGGCAAATGAAGCTTAAAAAAAAAAAGGAAAATGGACTGGTTTGTGTTTCTTTAAGAAAGTAGGATGTATTTCAGAGGTAGTATATTTTTCCTAAATTATTAAAAATAAATTCTTACAGCAATTTCTATTTTTCCATGGGATACCTCAATAGTTTTGGGAATGCCAGTAAAAAAAACCAAAAAACGAACTTGTTAGTATAACATTATTAAGCAAAACATTTTCACTGATTTCTTTCCAAGTCATTGCAAGGGGAGGGGAAGGAACCAACAGGACAGCATTTCTACTGGATCTGCAATAGCTTGTCAGTCTGTCCAGGAGAAACACAGGGAAAGATGATGGGGACAAAGCCCTTTGCTTTCTTTTGGTGAGCACATTTGCTTGTTTCCTTTTCCACCTGACCTCTCAGAACCTGAGTGGAAACACATCTCTGGTGGAAGTGTCTGAGCATGGTCCCAGAGCAACAGGAAAGCCAGAGTGACCCAACTGCTGTGCAAACTCCTCTCCTGGCACATCAGGAGACGGCGGGAATCACCTCAACAGAGGAGTCAAAGCTACACACTCTGGGCTGCAATAGATATGCCTTCCCTGGGAATTAGGTCCTACAGGAGGAGGGAAAACCCAACCAAAATGAAAACTGCCATTAACATAAACTGCAGAGAAGAGGAGAAAGTATCATCTTTCCTAGCCTGCCTCAGACAATAACCCTTGGGATTCTTTCTATCAATGTTCTTCCTTAGGGAAATATAATTCCCAGGTTAAAGATAGACTCTCAAATATAAAACAGGCATAGACATAGATATCTTGATTGCTGTTTTGATCACTAGTATTTACAGAAGACATTCAAATTTTTTCTAGTTGCCTTGTCCTGCTTGTGATTCTTTGACAGTTTCCATGCTTACAAATTAGTCACTTCCACACCTCATGGAGAAGGCTACATTAACACACCTGAATGTTTGAACTCTGTGATGATCTTCGTTTTGAACTTAGGCGTTAATAACAGACTTTTGTAAGTAGTCCAGTACTACGGTGATTCTAACTCCAGCTGGGTTAATTACACAATAATTAGGTACAAACATCGCAACACAAAACACAGCTACATCATTATTTGCAACAAATGTTAACTCTAAATAAGTGCAACCTGTCCCACAAACACTTGCTATAAACGACTTAAAAATAAAAGTAAAATTTGATGGGGTAAACACAGAAATAAAAAAAAAAAATTCTCTGTGAGAATTTTTTTTGTTAAAAAAAATTAAAATAAAAATCTCAGCACTCATTTAGAGTTCAGGATCTTGTGAAAGAAAGCTTTAAAAGGAGCAAACCTGATTTGCTGTGGCTGTTGCGGCGAAGGGAACACTTGTTGCAGGAGTTGTTGCTGCAGAGACAGTGGCGGCCGTAGCGTTGTGCATCATGGGTACTTTCAGGAGGGGAACCATGGAAGCAATGAACAGGAGGGTGCAGCATTATGGTAAGAGAAGTGGTATTTTGGCATGGTGAATATCAAGAGCGGCAAGCCATCGTCATGGGTTAAACCGGCAGATGGCATGCAATCACAGTGCAAAGCGAGAAAGCGTGGCGGAGAAATAAAAAAAAAGGGAAAATAGCTTATTACAAGTACAATTAAAGGAAGGTTGTCAACACAATCGGCGATTCCCAGAAAAAAGGAGTAAGGACCACTGAAAATGCCAGTGTTGTCTCCAAGAAGAAGATTACTTGTGCAAATGAGTCCTTTACCAAAACAGCCCTGCTATTTACCTGTGGATTGTTACAAGCCTAATTTGTTTTCCCCCAGTACAGCTACAAAGCACTTCAAAATAAAATCCTACTAAAAAAAAAAAACCCAGTGGTTTGCACCGGGAAGAAAACTGTTAAATGTCCATCTTAATTTTTAAACACAATTAAAAATAAATTATTTTCATCTATCTTCATTTCGAAGTAAGCTAGATACTCTCTATCTTCCTTTATAATCCAATTTATGCATTTTTTTCCTACAAGCACGGCATAACTGTTTGACTTTATCAGAGTTAAATTACCATCTGCTTGAGGCAAAAATCAGGAGAGGGATGATAATAATTATCCTGATATATATACTACTTTGTTTGATCTAAAAAAACAAGATCAATTTTGTGAAAGACACTGCTTTTGCTCATTTTAAGAATGAATTTTAATCAGCATCTTCATGGGGGAATTATTAATTTGACGTTTTAAAGGCTTGATATTTTAACTGTTCATGTGAGTTGGCCCCAAACCCAAAAATAAAATCACTGGGACAGAGCTATAGAAGAAAGATTACTTTTCTGTCTCAGAGGCTGTTGCATTGTACTTCCACTTTGCATGCCCAAAATGTTAATTTCAAGCTGCAAATATATTTAAAGAAGGAGTGAGATTCAGATCACGAGTTTCAACAGAACCTCTGTGGATCAAAGTGGGCATTTCTGGGAAACGCTGATAAAACTTTCTAACACACAGCAAAGGAGAAATAGGCACACCACTATGAAACTTTAAAACACTGATGAAATTTGCTGGCTTTTTTCCAGTATTTTATGATTTTATAGTACTAGACAGTATAAAATATAAAGAGAAATAAAACTTTGAAAACTGAAAAGCAGACTGGAATTCATGGTATTATGCTTTTGCAGTGTAGTTGTTATAGCAGGTGATATAATGTCTAAACTGTAGCTTTCATCTACAAATCTAAACACTCTGCAAAGTCAACCAGAAGGACAAGCGAACCTTTAATTCTAGTCAGTGGTTAAATCTCACCTAGGATTTTTGAAACACGTGAATATACATCATATACAGTATAAAAAGAGAGATCAATAAAGAAATTTGGAACCTACCAATACTGGTAGCGGGTGTCATGCACAAAACTGACCCTGCGTGTCATGCAATGATAGGTGAAAAAAGTGGATAAAGGGAAGAAACAGGTTAGCTTTTTAGAGTTAACATTCAAAGTGAGATTCAAGCATAACCACAGAGAAGTAAGTTAGTTAAATAAAACTGTAAGGTCATTCACAGTTTTGCTTTAACACAAAAAGGTGATTGTGCTCTTACTAAATTCCTGTATATACTGTGTGGGTTTTGGCATGTTTCTGTACATATTCACAAACTTTTTTACTTATTAATGTTATCCTTTCACTTAGTGCTTTTGCAGCAACAGGTTTTTGTTTATAAAAACATCTTTGGTTAAAGATCACAGTATTTGGGACTTTTAGAACTCATTGAATAATTCAGACAGCTCAATGTTGTGCAGATGAACATTCACCAATTTTTTTACATGTGGCAGGAAAAGGAAGGAATTAAGACAATATTCTACTGCAAAGGCTTTGCCAAATTTATGTTTGATGTGAATGTACCCATTCTTAACATAATGAAAGCAGTACTTTGACAAGTCCCAAGCTAAACACCTCAAAGTGTGTAACATTCCAGCAGAAAGCTCCCAGCACACCTGAGAGGTGCTGTGGGATGACTGCTCACCTGCCATGCAATTTAGCTTTGGTGCCTAGCCCACCTTTAACCTTTCTGGAAAGACAAATGAAAGAAAGAAATCAGCCTATTTCCAGTGCAGTGCATACAGCAAGCTGGTGAAGGCAAGCAGATAAAGAGACTAGTGCCAGGTTTGTGCATATTTGACACAGAGTCGAATATGCTTCCTGTGTTCCTGCTGAATGACTACTGCAGCCCTGCATCAGACCATCGCAGGACTTGCGTGACTATGAATGACCTTACCCAAGAACAGTCCCCAGAGAATACACAAAGTTCCTCCTCCAGAGGCTATAGAAACACTAACAAACAGCAATGGGAAGAGAGAAAAGATCTGCTGTTTTTAAGATTGTTCACCAAACAATAAGGAGAAGGTGACAAAGCAATCAAACTGATGTAAAACAAACAAAGTGCAGAACTTCAGAGGTAAGCCATGCTAAGTCAAGCCCCACACCTTTTATTAGGGGAGCCAGTGGTTAATAAAGCAGAGAAGTTATATAAAACAATTAAGTTTTATATATATTCCAGCAGCAAAACTTGTCTTAAAATTTAACACACGCACACACACAAGGAATACATTTGAAAATTATACCAGTTTAGAAAATATCACATAATCATTTAAATCCAAGAGATAATGTCATGCATTGCTCCTCAGACGTGGGTTGCATGACAGCCCTTACACCCACCAAATCCAACCTTCCCAGGAAATGTGGGAATATCAGATGTATCATCTTTATTGGAAAGCTCATGACATTCATTCTTAGAGAGGGTGTTCCCCTTTCCTGAACTCCTCCCATATCCCACTCCTCTCTTTAATATCCTTCCTTGGAGCTGATGGTGTTTGAAAAGAGCAGGAGGTTGACCACTTTGAGAAAGGTTTTCTATTTTGGGGCTTGGCCTCCATCTGCTATGTTATACCTCCGTTTCTTCTTTATTCTTTCATGCACTTGTTTTGGGGCTTGAGAACAACCTGGCCCTTAAGGTTTGGTTCCAAGATCCACCCTTCCTACCACCAGAAATTTGTCAGCTAAAACTAGAATTGCAACAATTACTTGGAAAGAGGGATGGACAATAAAAAGTACAAAAAGTGAGCATGAACTTAAGCATCAACATTCCAAAAGTCTGGAAAATATCCAAATGCTTTTTCACTGGAAAAGGTTTAAACTACTGTATTTTCCATAGTTAATTTGAAGTCCTTGTGAATTGCAAATAAGTACAGTAAGCCTTGAAAGCGAGTGCCTAAGAAGGAAAAATACCTATCATGCTACAAATTCTCATAGTTTCAATGTAAAATAAATTAGTGGAAATTTCTGTATGTTCTGTAAGCACAGGGCAGTCTTCCATTCATGTCCAAATAGGCGGTCTCACTATTTATTTATTTTTTTTCAAACACTTCCATAAATGTCAGTGTGTTTTCTGCCACACATATTCTGGTGCACCAATGTGCTAAAAATAAGGCTATGCTATTACTTACTATTACAAATACGGGGGCAGGCTCCAAGGTTGTTACTGAGGCCTTATAGAAAAATTCCATGAAGTCAAAGCCATCTGTGTTTGCTTTTTATCTTTAAAAACATATGGGAATGCTGATAGATTGGGAAATCATCATGTGTTGCCTTTCATTCCTTGTTTAACCGACATTATTTCTATAAACTAAAATAACATTGCTGAAATGTCAAGCACATTTGCAAACACGTAGTTTTAAACTATTCTGAAGTTCACACTTGAGAACACCCTGACACTAAAATACGTAATTTGTTAATTACGAATGAAGTCGCAGAATTCCTTAGGAGGGATGTTCTGCTTTGGCAAGTTGGAGTGGGGGTGACTGACACAATTTAGAGGGTTTGTTGTTACTGCTTACACGAGGACCCAGCACATCCCTTCTCTCGCAGTGTTAAAGAAAAACCCTGCCAGCAGCTAGGGTGCAGGTCAAGCAATTTCTGAATGCTCTGATTTTCACAGAGCTCCAAGCACTGAAATGTAAATTCCATTCACTCATCTTCAGATCATCCCTATGAAGAATTATAACCTCAGCTATGAGCCACAAATGCTAGTGGAAAAGTTCTGGTGGTGCTCCAAAACCACGAAAATGCAGCTGATGCCCAAAAGCCTTTTAGTGCAGCTGCGGGGAGTGATGTGTTTTGCCAGTCCTTCCATGAAGGTATTGACTGGAAGTTTATTACTGCTGTTCCCTTTCTCAGGGTGCTTGTGTGGGGCTGGGGAAATCACCACAGCTGCAAGACAGCAGCTGAGGGAGCAGGAGGATGCTGTGGCATCTCTGAAGCGCGATGTTTTTTCAGCATTTTTGTTGGTGGAAACAGGTATGTGTCAAAATCCATCCAATTTATAGTAGGCAAAAAGGGGCAAACTATGGAGAATGATGAGCAAGGCTATGAATTAGCGGCATGTTGAAATTTCTGCTTGAATTCTTGTCCTTTGCAAGAGGAATTAAAATAATGTGCAATCATCTGTGCAGACTTCAGCCCAAGTGGGGCAGGGAGCATAATAAAACCTTCTGTTAAGTGCAACTGCCTGACACAGAGGCTACCTCAGGGACACAAAACCAGTTCAATGTGGATACAACATACCTGTTGGGATAAACGCTGCATGTTGCTGCAACTGAGCATTGGCAAGAGCCTGTTGATAGTGCAAGACACTGGGATTGAAAACGGCACTGGCACCATTGCTTTTTTCAAGTGCTTGTCTCTTTGGTAAAGGGTGGAGAACACCAGGAGGAAAGGCCTGCAAATAAGAAAGTTAGTTAAAATGGCACCATTTTAAGACTGTCCGCAACATATACATAAATACAAAAACTTAGTATTTTTTAAAGCGGCTAAAGATGCCTCGCCATGCATATTAACTCAAAGCACAGCAATGTAAAATGAGTGAAATTTTGTTATTGGTAGCAAAAGCATGGTACTATTAACCTAGAACTGTAGCAGCACAACTACTGAAAAGAAACGTTTGCTTTAAAGCAACGAAAATGGCATTGCCTTTAAGTAGATTTTCAAATATTACAGGGAGAAAAAACCACTTGTGTTTCATTGCCAAATATTTTATTTTATTTTTAAATTTAAATATAATTTCCTATTATTATACAAATTAATGGATTATGTTACACGTTTTCAATTACAAAAGCAGTTTTATCTCAATTTGACTTTTCATGAGAGATTTAAAAAAGATGAAACTGTGTTAGGAACCAAACTAAATTGTCTGCGGTCTATTACATATGAGAATGAGATGGATAAATAGAGCTTCCGGTAAATTAACAAGTATGTGAAATCATTTCCGGTTGATGTTTGAAAAGTAAAGCGATATAAATTTCATTAGTTGCTTCTCTGAAGGAAAAATAATTATAATAAAATAAACAAACAAAAAAAAAAGAAAAAAGAAAAAAAAAAAGAAAAAAAAAGCTACATGCAAAGCAAAAGGTGAAAGGTCAAAGTACCAGGTCTACAGTTGCTTCGAGAGGTCGCTTCATTGCTTTGGCAGTCGACTGAGTCTTTTAATAACAGGCAGCGAGCACATGATGGCAGTGGGCCAATGGGAGTCAAGCGAATTAACATACAGGTAAACAGCAAGCAGAGGTGCGTCATGGGAACGGCATTGCATTTGTGGATAGGTGAGAAGGAAAAAAATATTCTGAATGCAATATACAACATACAAAACACTAGGCATGCACAACAACAAAAATGTCTTCTAAAGAAATGAATATTACATTTTGAATTAGTACCGAAGCAAAAATGCATCTACTATACCTTAGTTAAAAGCATATAAGAGAGTAAAATATAGATGTTTGAAATTCAGGAAAGTTGAGTAAAACAGCAGCTTGCAGACACTATTAAGCATCATATAAACACTTCACAGAGATGCAGAAAGTTCTAAGGATATACCAGCTGGAATTCCTGATAAGTTAGTTTGGTCACATTTTGAAGCGGGAAAATTGATTTGGGAGGCTACATTTTCAAATACAAAACACTAGTGAAAGGTGTAATGCATTAAAAATGCTATTAATGTCAGTGCTTACAAGGTGAGTATAGTTTAATTTAGAGAAGTGAATATTCAATGGTTCAAAATGAGAGAGGTTCTCCATTGCCAATACAAAACAGAGTATGTAGTATGTCCAGTTATACTAACTTATCATTAATTCCTTTTCTTTTCTCCTACAGCTGGGTCATTTTTGTAAATTTTTAAAAATCTTGTAACTTACCACATTACATTGAGAGGGAAAAAGGTCTTTTAGAATTGAAAACATACTTTCTAAATATTGCTATAACCTTCAGTACTAGCTTCAGGAGCAGGGAGTAAAAATTGGGCTCCCAGTTCATAAGCCAACATTAACATATGAGTTATGATACTAGTCCAGCATTATTAGTTTTTCAAAAGAAAGTATTTAGGCAATAGTGCATAGGCATATACATTTATGTATTCTTTCAAACTTATGGCTGATATGACTGCATTCTGTAAAAAAATTCTCATATAAAACACTGCTTTCAAGTTTTATAGTGTAAATAATTCTTACAAACCTTTAGAAAGGAAAGAAAAATTTACTTAGAAATTGAAATTTTTACTTTTGTTTTTTAAACACAGGCTGATATTTAGCTCTTTTTAGAATATGCAGATTATGTCTATCTTGAAATCAGTATGTGGAAATAGGGAACAAAAGCTCAGATGGGCAAAGAGGACAAGGCACAAAATATCTGCAAACACCTTATGGTAATAAATTTATCAGGTGCCAACAGGGTATTCTGCAGGACAGTCCTCATTTTACTTTTTCCTTGTTCCTGTCTCTGTTGCATGAGTCTTCTCAACACCTTCCTCATCTCTTCTTTAGCAATTTTCTAGATTACATACCCTGATCTACAGGACCTGCTCATCTCTCTGGGCCCAGGACCCACACACAACAAGAAACACCCAGTCTGAAGTGGGGATCTGGACAGACTTCTCCCTAAGCAGGGCAGTGTGCAGGTACCACTGCAGAGAACATCACTGCCTGGGGCACAGTCTCAGAGCCACGCTGCCTCTACCAGAGGGAAGTCTACACAGAAGTGACACAGTACAAATGAATTCAGCATTATGCGATGGAGAAGCCCATGAGTTCAAATCAACATCGCTAAGAGTAAAGTGTTTCAGTTAATTACCTTTATTATACGAATACAGATCTTATCTAATCTCACTTGTTAACTTACTATCTCTCTGTTTATTATTGCCTTTCTGCAATTCTTCTCCATGCTCTATATCACCTCTCTACTTTGAAGCTTTCTTCTGGCTTTCCCCTCATATTCCTCAGCAAGTTCAGTCTCAGTCTTCCCAACATGAAGGCTTGATCTGTTCCTAAACATACTCATCAACCTTGGTTTCATGTAGTCTCCCATTCTTTTCAGGCTTACAAACTGCTAATCTTACTCTCCTACATTAATATTTTCTTTTACTTCATCCTGATTGCAAAACCTCCTTTGTCTCTTTCTGTTCCATCAGATTATCTTCTTCTCAATGTTTGATTGACATAACAACCAATGAATCAATAACTACAGGCTGGAGAGGAAGAGGATACAAAGAGGAAATAAAGATAAAATTAAAAATGATCAAACATTCAAGGCACACTATTGGCCTGCCATATCACACATTGGTATTGGCTATAATATCTCCTGAATACAAACAAGATCCACACAGCAGTGGCCTCCATGAATGTGCAAGGAGCTCCTGACTAAACTAAAACAAAAGAAAGAAAGCTCACAAGAGGTGGGAGCAGGGACAGATGGCTTAGGAAGAATAGGGACACAGCCTGAACATGCAGGGATATGTTAGGAGAGTCAAAGATCACCTGGAGTTGAATCTGGCAAGGGATGTGAAAGACAACCAGAAGGGCTTCTCAGCAACAAAAGGAAGACTAGAAAAAACGTGTTTCCACTGCTGAATGGGGCAGGCAACCTGGTGACACAGGACATGGAGAAAGCTGAGGTTCTGAAAATCCTTTCCATCTCAGTCTTTACTGGCAAGACTCGCCTTCAGGCCAGTGGGAGACCAGTGGGAAAGTCTGAAGTGAAAAAAAGATTTTCCCTTGGAAGAGGATGATCAGGCTAGGGAACATTTAAACAAGCTGTATGTACACAAACCCATAGGAACTAACAGAATGCACCCTGGGTGCTGAGGGAGCTGGCCAATGTCACTGCAAGGTTAGTCATAATTATCTTTGAAAGATTCCTGTGACTGGGGGAAATTCCCAAAGACCATAAGAAAGTAAATCACACTCCTATCCTCAAAAAAGGGCAGGAAGGAAGGTCTGAGGACTGACAAGTTGGTCAGTCTCACCTCAGTCCCTGGGAAAGCAATTGAGCAAATCCTCTTGAAAACCGTCTGCAAACACATGAAAGCCAAGATAATGATGGGAAGTAGTCAGCATAGATTTATGACAGGGAAATTGTGCTTAACCAGCCTGACATCCTTCTATGATGAGACTGGAAGGGTGGTGAAGGGATGTTGTTTCTCTTGATTTCAGAAAGGATTTCAACACCATTTCATACTCACAGACAAATTTATTTATCATGGGCTAAATAGGAAACAAGGAGGTGGACTGACAATTATCTCACATGCCAGGCTCAAAGGGATGTGACCAGCAACACAAAGCCCATCTGGAGGCCAGTCACCAGTGGTGTGAAACTTGGAGGACAGTGTTGATACACAAGATGCTACTGCTCAGACGGGCTAGAGAATCTGGAGAAATGGGCACAGAGGAACTTCATTAAGTCCAACAAAGAGAAATATTAAGACCTGCACCTGGGGAGGAGCATCACAAGGCACCAGTACATGCTGGGGGCCACAAAGACTTGGCAGAAAAGACCCTCAAGATACTGGTGGACAACAAGCCAGCAATGTGGCCTCATAAGCAAATGTAGCTGATGGCATGCTGGGCTGCACTGGGAAGAGTATCACCAACAGGTAGAGGGAGGTGATTCTTCCCCTCTACTCAGCCCTGGTGAGGCCAAATATGGAGCACTCTGTCCAGGTCTGGGCACCTCAGTACAAGAGAGATACAGGTGTACTAGAAAACACTCCAATAAAGGACCTGAAAGATGATCAAGGGACTGGATTCAGCCTGGAAAAGATAGAGGGGAATCTCATCAGGGTATACAAACACCTGATTTCAGGGTAAAGATGGAGCCAGTGGTGCTTGGGGATGGAAGGAGAGCCAGTGGAAACAAACTTATATAAAAGAAATTCAGTTTAAATATAAGATTAAAAAAAAACCCAAACCCATTTTTTTTTTATTGGAAGTATGGAGCAGGTTTTCAAGTTATGGAGTCTAGATTCTTAGAGACTTTAGTAAACCAAACAGGTGCATGCTGGGCAATCTCCTCTAGCTCCCCTGCTCAAGCAAGGGATACGGGCTGGAATATTTCGTACGTGTTTCTCTGCAAAATGTTACCCTGAATTATGGGTCCCTGTTGCCTTCTCCTGTGACATTAGACTGCTAACATTTCAATTCTGTTTCCAAAGATGCTTCATCTTGCTTTGAGGCTAATGCAACTCTAATTAAGCCTTATTTAAAACCACAGGATATATATCCGCAACCATTACTGAAGTGCGGAAAAAATTAATCCCCTCATCTCTCTCCTTTCTTATTCAATGTAGTACCTAGAAATACGACATTCTCTAAATGTACAATAAATACTGCACAACAGAAGCTAATCAGAATAAAAACCCAATCTTCTCTGCTTTAATTTCCAGAAGCTATTCAATTTCTGCAAGCACAGGAAACTTTAACTAAAAATCATCCAATTTGAAACAAAGGCTGTGGATACTATTAGAGAAAGAATATTAAAACTTAAGGAATATTCTTCTGTTTCGTGGTTTACTTTCTTGCATAACTTAGCCTTTGTCCCTCAAAAAAGTCTGTTTTTTCTAATTTGTTAAATACAATAGCTTGGGATAGTTATGTACTGTACTGTATTGTGTTTCTGGTAGGCTTTTTAACCAGAGAATAACTGTATTGTTTTTAACTATTGTATGCACTGCCCACAAGTCCACAAACCACATCTGCTTAATTATTTGTCCACTGCCAGCAATGAGGACAATGATTCTTTGATTTGCTGCCATTAGTTTTGTCTCTCAAGTCAGATCCTACATGTTCAATTTATTTAACTTTATCAATACCACTGCAAATTCATCAGCTTTCCTGATAGCAACTGTAAGACAAATCCAATCCTGGTGAAGGGATGAGCTGTCTTGTCTGAACAGTTTTAAGTAAGGTTAAAATATCTGAAAATAAAAGTCCTCACTCTTCTGACTATAGCCACAATGTTTCTTTCCTAATGATTCCCATTATAGTTGACTACCTTAAAACCTCATGATTCAAGGAACTGGCCAATAATAGCAGGAGATGCAAGAAGTCTCTAGGCGTGAAATGCCATCTAACCAAAGTTAAAAAAAATACAGGCAACAATTTTTAGTCATTTGGGATAGCTGTAGATCTACAGAGGGCAGCTCTTTCTCATCCTCAGGCAGGCACTAATGGTAGATCAGTTGAGTGTCCTGGTTTTTCTACACTACCAGTACAGTGAGACCAAAGTGGCTGACTGGTTGTCTCATTTCTAAGGTGGACTGTGCTGAATCTCAATGCAGGTTTCTGTTCCACTACTGATCTCTGGAGCAAATGCTCTCTCTTTGCTTTTCTTCCAAATTTCCACATGTATATCTGCCATCAAAGAGCTAAAACAGCATATGTGTCCCTGTTTTCCTGGGAACACTGAAACTTATCAGTTTTGCTTCTGTTTGGAAATACTAGGGGCAAATTTGCATATAATTAAGGCAGAGAACAGAAGTGGTATAGAGTGTCATTTGCTTCACTGTCTTGAATAGAAATACAGCATTAAAACAAGGGCATAAAGAAAAGAAAGTGCTTCCTCCCATCAAGCAATAGTAATAATTTTATAAATTCTTATCTTTCACCAAAAAAAAAATTTAAAAAAGGAGGCAAAAGAGAAAAGAAAGTATAAGCAAACAGCATTAAATTGAAGCAAACTAGGCATTAAAAAAAAAGGCAGCCATACATGCCAGCACTTACCATCACAGTCGCAGCTGCTGCAGCTGCCTGGGCTGCCACTGCAGCCTGGTTGGCTTGGTGTTGCGCCGCTTTGATTTTGGCCTGCAAATGTGCAGGAGGGTGAAAATACTTGCATTTCTCCCTCATGCAACGACCTTTTATGTAATCCATACACACGGTTACGGTGTTGTCGTTAGTGTCAATCATTGTGCTGTCTGCCGGATGCGCAAAGCGGCAATCAGTCTCTCCACGCGCACAGTTCCCCCGCTGGAACTCCCTGCACACCTACGCGCAAAACAACACACGTTGCAGGGCCACAGCTCGGCGCAACGTGAAAGGGCAAGGAGTGTCCCATGCCCCCAAAAGACAGACCTGCCCCCTTCCCCTGTCAGTTCAAATTTTACAGCAACTTCATTTTAGTAAACCATTCATCTTTTGGTGGGTGAGGGCAGTGCACCTATTTTACCCTTAGGTTCTTGGCTCCTCAGGTAGATCTATGGTACTATGACTACATAAACTTAACATGCAAGAGAAGCATTCTCAAACATCTTTCCTTTTTCCTGTTTAGAAAGCAGCTGGGAAGGATACTTACTTACTCACATAACTGCTTCTGCAAAACTAGCTGGGAATCACAAAATATTTTGTCTCTTTCTGACTACACTTTGTATTCTTGCAGGTTGACTGGTAGGGAAGGAGTTCCTCTTGCTGAAACCCAGGGAAAATACATATCAGATTCACTGTATTTTTTATGGAGTCTACAAACAAAATTGAGAGCCTACTTAAAAATAATTTTTAAAAATGGGCAGAATGAACACACTGATTTTCCTAAGAAGAAATGTGCTCTAGACACAGGTGCTTAGGCTTTTGGGAGAGAACATTCATTTCTGCAAGAGCCATTTGGCCTCCTTGTGTATTCTGATCACAGATTCCACTGAGTCCAGCCACACAGTGTTCCAGCAACAGCTAGGAGGCTCTGCACATAGCTGGGGGCTTGTCCCTTCAGCCTGCTGCAGGGTTGGTAATATTCCACATGTCCCTTGGCAGCTCAGGGCTGAAGGGCCATACCATTCCCTAATATTGATCCATAAAGCTATAAAATTCCCTTATTATCAGTGAAGAAAAACCAAGACAATTATTACTGAAATAAAAAAAGTGCTTGTTAGATATTTCATCAAGGCATGCCTTTACAGGAACATATACCTGAGGTTTTTTGAGATGATGATCTTTACAAAAAAGAAAAACTCATGCTGATGTCTATGTATTAAATATAAGCAAAAACACTACCTTAAAAATAACAGTATTTAATTACCACTGGCTGCAAGTGCTGAAATCGTGCTTGGTTACAAGTTTTTTATCTGTAGCAACTAAATTGAAGCTTTGCTTCTAAAACAATTGTCATACCCTCCAGGAACTCTCACATAGCCTAACAGAGAATGTACTTCTAGTCACAATGGTTCCACAGTACCTCCAGTTTATCAGTCCTGAGGAGTTTCTGGGTAGCAGTTGAACTGGGGACTGAAACCGGTGGACTTCCAGGAACAATGACAGGTGGCGTGGGTAGGATCTCAGTCGGGACTAAGCCAACTCCTGGTGTTACTGGCGTTAGGTAAGGAGCAAAGCTAATAGCCGTGTTCGTTCCTATTGTGGGACCCACTGGAAATGTGGGCTGAAAAAGGAAAACACACACCAAGATGAAAAAAAAAAACCCTTAATCAACAGTGTACTAGTTATCTTTTGCTTGCTGTTCTTTCTGCACCGATTAGTTTTCTTAATGAAAAAACTTCAAACAGCTGGCAAAACAAGCACTATCCACTCTTCTTTTAATCATTTAACACATTCCGGCAGCACACGAAGAACCACCTTTGTAAGTCTATTATTGGAAAAGAGTCTGCTGATGCAAAGAAGTCCTGCTTTGAACCTGAATCTGTGTGGAGGTCCAGCTTACATTGCAGGCTTATTTACATACCTAAATGTAGAAATAACACAGACTTTATTGCTTTTTCTCAGTACCTGTTTTCCTTGGGAAAACAGGCTGTTTTTCAAAGTATTCAGATTTCATAGCTGAAGCATTATTAACTATATTAAAGCCATATTTCTAATAAGAGTACATATAATGAGCTCTTTGGCATGTAACTTCCAGTATGTTTGCATACTGTATTTTGCCACCTCCTGCAATTATATGTTACTGTGTCTCACACACTGAAAAAACTCACCTTCGCAACGTTTGTGTGCTCAGCTGTCATCAGTGGCAAGCAAAATAAATATTATAGTCTCAGCTGGACATAATATTTAGAAGGGGATTATTCAGGCTTAGATTAGTTCATCATATGAAAAACTTTTGATTGGAGGGAATGATACGGGTCTAAAAATCTTGTTTTGTTCCTTCCTACAGTGAGTCAGTGAAGTCATGACCAGAAGAAAGAGCATTTGTGTGATGTTAAAACAGCCATGATGAGGCAGAATAGTGGGTTTGTTACCACTAGCTCCATGGGGGTGGAGGCAGACCATCACCATTGCCAGCCCATGCTCAGATCTGGAAAGCGCTTTAGTTCTGCAGAGCTGAGTACCCCAGAGAGCGAAGCTATAATTATAAATGAGGAAAAACTACAGGACACATCTCCAATTAGCTTTGTCATAAATGAGGTTCCCAAATAAGCCAGCAGCTGGAAACACAACAGCACAACACTTAGGACTTCAAAACACTTTAACAAAGGGGAAGTGTCTTTCTCAGTAAGGTGGCCTGCATGACATATAGTAGGTAGAAAACACGCAAGAGAAAACACAGAAGCTAGAAGGCAGTTTTTTTCTTTTTTGTTTGTGTTTGGTTTACTCCAGATATTTTTGTCTTTGGAACCAATTACTAAATTATAAGTGGATGTGACTTTGTACCAATAAGATGCTCTGAGCATACAGATTAACGAGGAAAACCAACTATACAGAAATGGCATCTAACTTCCCTTATGTGTATTATTCTGTGTTTTAATCAGTGATCAAATCTGCTTGATATCAAGCAACCCAGTTTATATGTCAAACATGAGCTAAATTCTGAAGAGCATAATAATGAACATTTATATGAAACAATGGTTCGACTATGTTGAAGACAATCAGTGTTATGTGAAATATAAATAACAGCTTTGTGTCAGATATGATTTTAAGAATAAATCCACTCATCAAATGACTTCTATGAAATTTTCTTTCACTTTTTATCCATTTGGTCAAGGCTGAGTCATCTTAATCTGGCAATTTATGTGAGACAGGCCTGGCATTTTTATCACAGCAAGCAGTATAGAAGACATTATGTCAATGAAATTGTAAAGTTCAAGAGATGAAATGGATGAAAAGAAAAAAGTATAATTTTGCCACTTCAATTTTGCCTATAATATTAAGTGGTGGAATCTATTACTTCATCAAAACTTTTTTTGGTGAAAACTCAAGCAGTAAATCCCCAGGAAATATCAAGACGCATTAGTAGGTCAACATCGCCAGATACAATTTGATGAACATGTACTAGAAATTCAGGGAGTCCTGACACTTAATTCCCAATCCCACCTGACAGTAGATGTTCCAAGTATAAAAAGGCATTATTGAAAAAGGCATCTGGGGTGAGCTTCCTGTGACCAAATGCAGATGTCTGCTTCTGAGATACCTACACTTGACTTCTGTGGTAGCCAATGGAAAGACAAAGGCACTTTGAAAACTGAATCATCTAATCTGAATGTTGATGCTTGGAACAAGTCAAGCAAATAGTAATTAGGAGTGCTTATGTCTTTTGATAAACTATAAATGGACCTTGGAAACTCATTGCAGAAGTTGATGCCAACACTCCAGATGCCTCAAGTTAGAGAAAAAAAATCCCACTCCAGTGAGATGCCTTACACTAGGAATTTAGATTGAAAAAACATCATTAGCAGCCATGTATGAAAAGTTTAATTCAGATTACTTGCCAAATTTCCAATGCTTTGGAAGTCTGCTACACTGAGGAGCCCAACTGCAAAGGCTGTCCAGAGCAACTGATCACTTTTGTGCATATCCAAAGATGCTGCTCATGCGTGCCAGACTCTAGCTCTATATCATCTCCTGGATATGAAGTGTCTCAGGCACCATATGAATCACCTTGAGACAAAACACTGAGTTTGTGAAAAGCAAGCACCACCAATTCTCTGTCTTATCCTCAGACACTTCAACAGAGTAGGAAAATGCTACCCATTAACCTTTGTCCCCAGTACTGGGATTAAATAATATTTAAAGCCAAACAAAGCCATAGACTCCTGAGAAACTTTATGTTCCTACTCAAATTACTTACTAGCATATTACTGTTATTATAAAAATCTTTCACCTCCAGAAGGATTATAGGTAAAAATCTTGCAGACATGACATGAAATGCCTTAAGGGGATGGGGGAGTGGGGAGGAGAAGAGGAAAAAATGCAAATTATGATGGAATAAAAGAAAAATTAATCAAGTCTAGAGCAACACTCCATTACATCTTGAAATGCAAATATAAATGAGCATATCTCTAGCATCTTAACCATTCATTAAGAAAATAGACAGGGACTATTTTTATTGATAATATTTAGAGAACTTTTGCAGGTCAATAGTCTTCAACTTTACTTACCATTAAGACCATCAGAGAAATATACTTACCACTGGCTGTAGTGGTGTCCCTGGAAACATGAACTGCATTTGCTGGGCGAGCATTGCTGCAGCAGTTTTTTGTTGGATTAAGTTGTTCCTGCCATTGATTTCCAGTTGAGTTTTTAAATGTGTTGGTGGATGAAGGTACTTGCAGTTCTCCCTTGTACAACGACCCTGGAAAAAGAAGTCACACTAATCAGTCGGCTGCTTTTGATGATAGTTCAATGCCTTTGAGCAAAATATTACATCATAAACTTAGCAAGAACTAATGAAACACAGGGTGTTTTCTGGGAACTATGTAGAGGGCTGGGAGGAGCTGATGGCCCTGAGCTCTGCCTCAGCCCATCACCTCTAATCATTAAGGCTATTAGCCACAGGAAAAAAAAAGAGAGAAAGGCTGTGAATCAGCATTTTCATTGTTAAGTACAGATCACTGCCATAAAATTAATAAACTCAGAACTGTCCAGACAGCCTGAACTGCCTCTCAGGACATCCTGGCTAGAGTATCTGGTGTTACCGTAACATAAATTTTTTTATTACATGACATCACATCATGAGTAACAAATTGAAACCTTCTTTAAGAGAAATGCAGCTTCTAAGTACATCATATTAAAAATAATTGTGTGATCATGGCAGTGAGGATCTAAAGTTGCCACTCTCTGCTTGTGTTCTCTCATACATTCACTCTTATTCTAGTTCACTGACTTCCAGCCTCCTGTTTTTATTACATCAGCACAACTTTGAACTATTTCCATTCAAGTATAAAAGAACAGAAGTAAAGGGGGTATTTTTACAGCCTAAATTTAGAAGCAGTGCAGGGATCTAAATCTGAAGGTACACAGCAAAAGGACAGCTGCAATCAGCATGAAAGGAGAAGTTTTTAGACAGTTATGAGGTAATTAGAGACAATAAAAATATAGGTGGGCTGTCATTTTGAGGCGGCTTGGGTTAGAGGAGATGGATGTACAAGCTGACCCCAAACACAGGTAGAGCGGTGGAAGACACACTGATGTATTTCCCCCAGAAAGGGAAATTGTAGAGTGCACCAGGAGGTTGTGCAGCTGCAGGGCAGGACCTGCAGAGATCAGAAGCTCCTTGATGACACGGCTCACAAACAATCACAGAATTTTAAGAGCTGTAACTAGAGGACCTAAAGCATTAGTCAAACCACACTGGACACACTCAACTTGTATAAACTGTTTCTAAATTGAGATGTTTCTAAGAAGTGCTTTTTAAACTTCCCATTCACCAGTGTTAGGGCTTTACTATTTGTAGACAAGCAGGAATATCCTTCTATAGTCAAGAAAGCATCCAGGTCCCTATGCAGGAATATCACAGTACAGACATACACTGACTCCATATATGTACACATACACACACACTGCTACAAAACTTTCAACAGGCTTCAGATGTCCCAAAACTAGTGCCATTGTTACACTTTTGACTTAGACACTGAAACAGTGCAGATTCTGCCTCTAATTTGCTATGAGGATGTCATAACTAACTGTTCAGGGGTGAGTTAAACATGTTCAGGAAGTTTCTCCTGTGTCGAGGCTGATGGGAATAAAAACAGCTATTTCCACACTATTAAATTATTGAGAACAGCCCCTTCCTGAGCTGCCCCTGGCTGCTAAACAGCATGAAGCTGTATGCTAAACAGCAGAATCCAGAAAATGCGAGAAAGATAAAAAGTTAAGAAAGTCAGTGGTCTCAATACTCAGGAACCATGGTCTCAGTGCTGTTTTAACCACCTAGTACAGATGCATACTTTTAAGACATCATGCCTTCCTTCTGTTGAGAGAATCACTAATGCTGCCTGATTTAATGAATTACACAAAAGGAACATTTACTTTGTCAGCTGGCATGAGCAGAACCAGAAATGATGATTTGATGGACACAAAAGAAAGCTGGCTCTTTCATTTGGGAGGAATGTGGCCTTTACCGTCATAATGCTGAACTGGAGAAGATTCAGCACAGACAATGAGCATATGCTTTTTTCTTGGCTGATGAGGCCAACTGATTTAAACATTTGCAGCTGAGATCTATTTTACCTTTGCCTATTGGCCTATGGCAAATTTAAATTAAAACAGCAAAATCATATCAAACTACTGAATGTGATGGAAATATTGACATATGGAATCAAACATGTTCCTTAAACAAGGTCTGAGAGCAACTCTCATGCATAGCGGCTTCTGAAGTACCTTAAACCTGAAGAGTGCCTTCAGCTAGACCTTCAGTTTTACCTTTGAAAGCACACAGCTACTCTATACCATTACTTCAAGCTCTGCAAAGCAAACCACAGTGCACAAAAGATTGGTTATTTCTGAAAACTTTCAAAATAATCCAACCATACAAAAATGTACTGTCTCCTCTGAAGTTATTCATGTCTGTGCATCATTTACTAGTTTTATGAGCTCCTGGTTAGCAATGAACGTATGTACTATAAAAGAGCTGTGTGGTCCCGCCATGCTGCTATAGAAAGCCCTCCAAACAGATCAAGCCTTGTTGAAATTAAATGACCCAAAATAAACTGCAGTGGAACGAGCACTGAAAATAGTGAGCAAATTAATCTGCCCTCACGACCAAAATTAAATAAATTCTGAGACCAGCTTTTTTACTTGTTTGACCTACAATGGTAGCAGGAAAACACCTTTGAGGAATTTTTCACTCCTTTTTTTCCCAAATGCTCCATTTCCCAACTACTAATCACTGCACAAACAAAAATTCAAACTTGTAGTATCATTTCAGTCAAATGAAAGTAAATTGACCCTTAAAGTTTTTGTTTACTAAAAAATCAAATATGAAGTCCAACTGACATGGCAGCACATATCAACCAAAAAGCAGAACAGGCAACTGTACACAACATGCAGGCACATTCAACGTATTGGCTGTGTCACCATCAATGAGTCCACTTTGCAAAAATCTACTATGCTAGAAGGCCACAACATCACAAATGACAAAACCAGGTACTTTAACTTGCAGGTGCAACAACATCAAACCTCTGGAGCGAGGCTTGCTTCATCTTAAAACCACAGCAGTTTAGGAGCTGTTCCACAGACACTCAGTCCCTCTGGCACAGGACAGCACAAACTCAGCAGGATAATGCAAGGAAGCAGGGAAAAATAATTGCTTCTTACAATTTTTAAGCTGTTCCCAGATATGAGTCAGAGTCCTGAAACTGAGGGCTCCAACAGATTGGTTTGAAATTGGGTTCCTAGAAACTCCTGTCACCCATGAAGTGAAGGTTATCAACAAGCACATCATTAAGCGGTTGGGCGCTTTCCATGGAGTTCATGTAAAAAAAAAATCACTTTCAATGAGCTGTCTCCTTATCTGCAATGGATAGGAACAATGAACAGACATCAGATTATATTCCCAGCAGCCTGTTACTCCCCTCATCCTGGAAGGATGGTATCTCACTCTGACCTTTGATTTCTTTGCCTTTGTGTACCCAGCATCACATTTCAGGCAGGTAAGGGAAAGTTTTTAATAGAAAAACTACTTTTCTACTGCTAATTATCCAGACTA
This sequence comes from Toxostoma redivivum, assembly GCA_013397375.1. NCBI lineage: Eukaryota > Metazoa > Chordata > Aves > Passeriformes > Mimidae > Toxostoma > Toxostoma redivivum. The sequence continues at coordinate 1,400,116 of VXBI01010177.1, read as the reverse complement.
GGACATGTTGTGGCTTGCATCAGGCTGTCCCACAGGTTTCATTCTAGTAAAGCAGTGGGAGAGGGAAAGGGTGCATCGAGGAGCTGGGAACTCAAAGAACTTCAGTGCCCAACACCAGGGCACAGCAAGAGAGGCTCTACTTCTGCAGGGGCAATGGTCTTGGGAGCTGCTACCTGAATGGCTTAATTTCAGAAACACGCCCCTTAACAAGCCATGTCACACCATTGGCTATTTTTTTTTAATCAATAGATTTTCCCATTAAGAACAATAGGTGGTTGTCTAAGATCAATGCCACAAGACAGCCCAGAGACTACAGTATATTAAAAAGCTACATATATGCTTAGAATTTTAAATTTAAAAATAAGCAAAATGAGGTGAATGTAGAAGTAACACCCCATAACTTTGCATGTTAACACACTAAGGATCCATTTCCTGTCTTTGAGTATTTCATAAATTCACAACTTCTTTCAGTATTTTACTCTTGCTCTAATAGTAACAATAACAATAATTAATTCAGGCTTGGGAATTGCTTATGTATAATAAAGAGCTTGCTTTTACTTATTAATATTATCTTCCATACAAGTAAGATGTTTGAACAGAAAAGTAAAAGGCAGAACAATGTGTCTTCTATCTCTTAAGGCAAGAATCAACTAAAGCTTCCAGAATTATTTCGCTCAGGTATGGAATTTCAGGAAATTTATTGATGCTATTAGTGGAAAATAACAGAGCATGACTCCCTCACAGCGTAGCCTAACATCTGACACATCTTTAAAAAAACAGGTTATCCAATGACAAGCAGAAAGTAGGAGGCCTGCTGCCTTGCTGTCCTTACTCCAAACCTCGTTCCCCAGGGTGCTTCCCCCTACTCAACTCTGTTCTCTGTAAACTCCCAGCTTCCTCCTATAGCCCACTTCCCTCCTTGCTTCACCCCCAGAGCACCCTCCCACCTCTCCTAACTATAGCCCAGGAACAACTCACAGGATAATTATAACTCTCTGGAGCCGTGCGTGTCCTGAGGAGCCGGCCAAGACGAGCACGCTGCAGGGAGATCACACTCGGGAGCGGCTTAGTGCCCGCTCCTGCCTTTTCCTTAATAGGGTAAAACACTGGATCTCTCTGCTACCCAGACACTGCTTTTTGCATAACCGCTAAAAACTTTGAGATGTGTCTTTGAGATATCTGCTTCTAGCAACTTTGCTTGAAATTGGCTACCTTGTTCAGAAGTTATTAGGGTAAGAGGATGACGCTGGCAAAAATATGGACAGCGCATTTATGCAAAACCTGTTCCGTTAAGAAAACAAGCTAAACCGAAAATGCAGATGAAATTGTATGAGCTCTCAAGATTGAATATGCAGTCTAATGGGAAAAGAGGAAAAGTGTGTAACTTCCAAGACATAAATGGTTTTAGAAGGCACCTGAGCAACTGGTTCTACAAGGGGAAAAAAATAGATTTTCTGGTTTCCAGACAGACACTATGAGATCTAAACATTTACTGGAATTAGAAAAGACACACAATTTTTAAAAAGTAATAATCACCTGATGCCACAACTATTCCTCCCACCCGAAAAAAACTTTTGCAATTTTCTGCATGCCTTGCACATGCCTGTAAAGATCAGGACACATTTTAAAACAGTAATGCCCTTGCAGCTGTGGGCATGCTGCTTAGCTAAACATTGCCTACTGAAGGTATTACACACTGTACCTCCCAGCAGAGTGGGAGGTAGCACAGGCCACTGTCCAGGGTGGTGGCAGCACATGGCAAGAATAGCCACAAAGACAGCAGTGTCAGCAGCTGAGGTGGTACCTAAGACATAAATACTTCTTTGGAAGAGTTTCTGTCAAGAGCAAAATCAGTTTTTTCTCCTTTGGGATTCCTCCTCAGCAGCCTCTCAGCAAATTCTGGTTGGGAACATGCGTGGCCTCACCCAATCAATTAAAAAATTTCAGTATTGCATAAACCAGAAACTTTTCAATTGTGATAATCCTGTGCTCCCTGAGGTTAAAAATAGACCCAGTCAATAGGAGGGCAGGTATTTTGAGATACTTAAGCTTCTGCTCCTATGCATAGACAGTCACACTAACTCTACTAGTCCAAAACATCCAGTTCAAAAACTATTTTTCAAATGCAGAAATATCAAAAAGGAAAAAAACCCCAAAACTAAAGAAAACACTGTGTATCCCACAGAGAGGGATGATTTCTCTTGTTCTACAGGATCTGAATGCATGCATTTCCCTACATATTTTAGTACATGAGAGTTCAATCACCAACAGCACTTTCAACACTCATGGAAAACCCTCAGACTTCAGTTTGGACTGAATTAAAAAGCATTTCCATCTAACATCACAATCCATGAATTCAATTTTCCTATGCAGGTCAATCTGCTCCCTAACTTCACTCAGGAAGAAAAAAAAACAGACACCACAGCTCCATTGAAGTTCTTCCTTTTCACTTGCTGTGAATATGCATCACCTCACACAATCTGTAGGACTACACATGCTCATAGAGTTATGCATGTGTCCAAGGACTTAACGGATTTAGTTAAGCCTTGAGAATGACTAGGCATAGATTTTAAAATACTTAACATAGCATTTTATTTTTTCCTTAAGGGATACAAAAATACTTCATTTTTTTTTCATTTTGCATAATTTCACATCTAGAGTACATTGCCTTGCAAACATGTATGCTTATGAAAACACAATTTCTTTTAGCCTAAGCAGAATTTTATATAATTTTATAGAAAGAAATGGAGATCAGAATAAGGTCCCTTATCTTGAAAATGGGGCACACTTGAACTATTTGTGAAATTGAATAATAATTCAAAAGGACCGAACTGTACTAGTAATAGAAACATTAAGCTTGTGATGGTGAGTTCAAACACCTCAGACTTTACTATTTGCCATATATCTTACAAACATAAAGACCTAAAGGAAAAAATGTATTTCAAAACAACACAAGCATCTCTTATATTACACTTGAAATGGTTGAGCTCTTGGCTCTGTTTTCCTGGGAAGAAAACAAAACAAAACAAAACAAAAAACCAAGATAAAAGCTACCAACAAAAACAACTTAAAAACAACTTTAAAACATTGCTGAAAACTTAGTTCTGTATTTATAATGCCACCTTGCAAGTCCACCCACCAAAGTTAGTGAGTGTGCATACATATTTATATGCACCTACACACTTCCGTTTCAAGGAAAAGTAGAAAAATTCACTTTCCTACTTTCAGGTATAAAAGAAAGAATGAAAAAATTCTCAGGTGACTTCAGTCTGATTCAGTTTCCAACAATCTAAGAAAACCCATTAGCTACTATTTTAATGACTTCAATTTTTTGTAAAAAAACTAAAAGCTGGTAAAATAAAAATGATCATTTTATTCATAAAAGTAGAGAAAAAGAACTGCCTGTAACTGATAGAAAAAATAGAAAAATATTGAACAAAAATTAAAGCCTTACAAAAAGATAGAATGTCTAAGTGATGTAAGAGTCTTACCACTAAAGACTTAATAGGAGATATTTATTTAAATGGAAAAAGACAAAATGTTCTACTGAAGAGCACATTTGAAATGCACAAAGAGCTCCGAGTCTCTCAAGATGCTCTTTCAAACAAATGTTGAACATAGCTATAGAGAATGGTTTAATAATTTGCCTTGCAATATCAAGGGAAGTATACTCAATATTAAAATTGCTCAGAAGACAAAGAAGTCAGACAGATACTGCAGAAGCCAAAAAAGAAAAAAATTATGAAATTCTAAGTTGTTTGACAAAGATCCTCAAGATTATTCTAACGAATAAGAAGAAAACTCAGACAAAGAGACAACAGTCTAATATCAATTTATTTTATTTCTGTGTTTACTGCCTTGAATATAATTTGAGAATAATAGGGCAATAGAGATTATTTCTTCCCCAATTATGTAACTCCTGTTGTTTTTCTTTTGCCATTCTCCCCTCTTCACCGGAACTCAAAATCAACCAGATTATTTTTATTTTAGCTTTAAGTTTGGCTACCAGCATTGATCAGCAGTACCTCACAAGCAACTGCAGATAATCCTTGAAATAAATCTTCACCCTAATGCACACAGACAACTTCCATGGAATGAGAGGCAGCCAACAGGTAGTAAACAGAAAAACCCAACAGAATGAACATAAAGAAAGCGGAGGGAAGCATACCCTTATTTAGATAAAATTCCTCAGATGTCTGATTTCTATTACATGGGTGGTGAGTCTTCACGTGGGGCTAAGCTGCCTTGTGCAGGGATCCAAAAGACACAGCTCCCCTGTGGGAGGAGTGGATGCAGCCTGCCATGGGACTCAAGATGGGCTTCAAAAACAGAGCTGTGATTTAATCCCTCCAACTCTGCCCAGTCAGAGAAGTCAACATATTCACTCATTCCAATATTATAGAAAAAAGTTTCTAACACCTTTATAGAGTCTCACAGTAGATGGCTGGGCGGCTTTAACACACCTGCTCATCTCAAAGACTGAATGTTTGTGGGGAAGGCAGAGGAGAGATGTGTAAATTGCAGGCTGGACCACACAGTAAGTCAAGGTGACACAGATTTTTGCTGGTAAACAACATACTCCACCATTAAATTTAACTTGACTGAACTGTAAAAGAAGATAAGAGCTTGATAAGAGGCAATTTTTTTCAAATTTTCTCCGTATCTCAAGAGCAGACAAAAGTAGCCATTCCAGAATTCATCCCAGCAAAGACAGGTAAGTTGTTTGGTTGCAGGGCAGCTGGGAAGAGAAAAGGCAACAATGGTGTAGCAGAACAGCAGAGCACCAAACAAGAAGTTGGGTAAAGCACAGTACCACTTCCTGATATACCCCTTTCCCCACTTCCTTTCCAATTCCCATAAAAACCTTAAAGCAGACATATGCTGACTTTAATGCAAGCTTGCTCATAGGAACAGGAATGAGATTAAATTCCTTGCTTTGGAAACACCACTTTGCAGCAATAAGGAAGGCAAGGGTAACTACAGAACTGACAGGCCTTGAGGCACCTTATTTCTCTCTCAGTGGCCTGTAAAGGAAAGGCACTGTGGCTCAGCACACAGACTTCACTCCTCCAAAGTCCATAGCACATATCCTCCACCATATCCAGATTAGAAAAGAAATCATGAGTAATGGGGAGAGGTCTTTGCCAATGGGATGCCCTTAAGCCTAAAGGATGAATAGCCCAGCAAGGATCAGGCAATGGGCTGCTGTGCTGGCAATGGCTCCCACAGCAACACACCAGGAATCTGAAACACCAGGAATCAAGAAAAGCCATAAAATCAGTTATGTGGCATCAAAAAGGAGCAGAAGATATGCCTGGGCAGTGAGGAGCCCGGTTGACTGGATCAGAAAGAAAATGGGAGTAGAGTGCTACAAAACTGACTACATTGGGTTCCTACAGCAATTCACCTGGCCAAGGGAGCCTTGCCTCATTTGAGAGTTACAGTGAATTACATGTGACTTGGAGAAGGCGCATTATTTGGAACAGTCTCACCATATGGAAAAGGTCATCAGTATGATGTAGCAAGTCCCGACACACTAAGGGATCCACTGGTGTACGACAGAGAAGGACAGATCTAACGTACACCAGAAGCAAGTGACTTGACCGCCTTGGACACCAGCACAGCCCCCAGCTCTCAAGGGGGATGCCCAACAGCCCTGAACTGCCACCAAGTGACCTGATACTCCACTGATGAGTCCCTGTGCTGCTCCTTGGGAATATGCTTTCACTCTGGCCAGGCCATCCTGCACTCTTCTATTTCCTGGGTTCCCAGTCCAGCTGGGGATTCCTGGGACTCTTCCCTGTTGGGGATTTCACACTTTTATGACCAATCATTTTGTAAACAAATGGAAAAAGCAAGGGCCAAGTTAAATACACAGATGGCCAAGGACACCTTACATAACTGCAGAGGTGAAAAGTACAGAGTCTTGTCCCTCTGCAGAGGAGGAGTGTTTACCCACTTTCAGTGGCAGCGCTGGCACCGCCGCTGCATTATTAATAAATCATCCACTTTGCTCCTAGCACCAGCCAGCAAGGGCTGGAGTCTGACACTAGCTCTCAACTGATTGGAAAGTTCCTGAAAACAAATAGAAATTAAAGAAACAAACACCTAAAAATGAATAGATATGCATTTCCAAGGAAGAATCACACATAAAATCCTCCTTGATTTTTATAGCTGTTGAGAAGCAGCAAACAAATTATTAAGATTAAAAGACACCATTTCACCATGGGGCTGCCTACAGAGAGCAATCAGTGTACATGACCTGAAAAGCCAAGGGGAAATAGGGCACCTTTCCTCACCTTCTCTATACCTAGTTCATGCTCCTCCTCTTCTGAGAATTGGTTTCTTAAGATCAGTAAAACATTTTAGCTTCCATCTTTTCTTGCAGTCTGACTCACCTTGAATTTCCCTCCTCAGGGTAGAGGGAAAACTGCACTACTAGCAAGAGGGGCAGTGAGACCCCTATTCTGAAGAAGCAGGACATGAGTTAGCAGTGAGAAACACCCAGAGAATCAACAAACTAAATCAGCTTTTAAAAAAAGGGGAGAAAGAACACTGCTAAAAAATTCAAGCAAGAGGAAAGAATGAAGCCATGGCATTCCAGTAAGCTAACCCCCCACCCTTTTCTTTTTGCTGAAAGGCTATCTATCCCATTCCACCAGGTATTAGGAAGCTTCCAGAAGATCTAGCAAAAATAGCAAGAAATATAATGCAGTTACATTTATCTGAAATGGTAGCTTATGGAATTAGGCAGCTAAATCATGGTTATGAGAAAAGATAAGACACATTAGGATGTCTTATTACTTTCCCTGAATACTATATTCATTCCAGTACTAGAATATGGGATTGTGGTCTCAAGAGTGCTTATACTTTCTCAATACTGTGTTGAAGGAGCAGATAATTATTCTCTTTCTTAAGACAGATTCTGCACTGACTAAATAAAATTCTAGGTTAATTTCAAATTAAAATAATGCCTCTAGGTTTTCCAAGGCATATATCCGTGACTTTGGGAAGAACACACACACACTAGACCCCCTACCATTTATTATATGGCAATGACATTGGAATACCCTGATAATCTCCATGTCTTCATCAGTAAAAGCAGTGATACCAACTTCAATTACATGACTACATTACTATTTTTGTACAGCCTTTTCCACACAGTGAATAGGCAGTCAAATCAGTCAAATGATATTTCTTTTAACCCTGACAGTCAGTTGTCAATACTCTAACCCATGTTAACTTACCTCCTGGCCTGAATGCAAGCTACTCATTTCCTTTGGGCCTATGCATAAGGCTGGCTCTACAGGATCACATTAGGAATGGCTCTGTTAAAATTATTAATGGATTTCTCGGTCTGCTTGTGATACTAGCCAGCATTACTCCCACTCTGTGCAGAATAAACTAAGATCAAATACAGTTAAAGAGTTGAGAAGTGCCTGCAGTTTTTGGCTTCAGGCATCTGTCCTTCTACTTTGCCATTGCACCCATGTGGCACATGCAAATGCCTCACTAGACACCTACTGCCCTTGGGACTTGGGAGTCCACTCACCTCACAGCTAGCAGCTAAGATGCTAGTTTCAGGGACCCACTCACTGGTTTCCAGAGGAAGAGGTGAACACCTGACCAAGAGCCCATCTCCTGCCAACTCTGCCACTTCTGCCTCTCTTGCTGCACCATCACCCTTTGGGCAGAGACCTGACCCCTCCACATGCCACCCTACACCAAGGCACAGGGAAACACAGGGCTGGAAGAGAGCACACACTAATGTTGCCTGGACAGCACATCTCCAATACATTTTCCTCAACTCTTGGTTCCTACCCAGTTCACCTGGCCAAACTCCCACGTTGCTCCAGCTCTCTTCCTCTCCATTTCCTCACCTTCAGCCTTACCTCTTCCCTTCTCCTGGCACCAGCACCTGACACCAGACAAAGCTGTGTCATTGGCCTGAAAATAGCTGAGTGTATGTGGAACCTGCCTGCCTGCACACAGCCTCTGCTAGGTGTGCATGGATGGTGAGTTTTCACACATAGCTAATTTGGGTGAAATTTCACAAAAATAGCAGAAGGTGAATTACTGATACCAGAGCAACTGTTCTGGTGCTGAATCTCAAGGTTCTATAAACAACGAGAAATCAAGTTTGTTACTGAGCCAGTTTAAAAAAAGTGGAAGGAAAACCAAGGTATTTACAGCTCAACTGTTTTTCAAAGATGGTTGAAATGTTTCACCAAAATTTCAAATAAACACTCTGAGTCAGTAATTGAAATGTTTCAGCCCAGATAATTGCATTTTGAGAGACTTAGAAACTACAGAAAAGGAGGATATTATTTGGAAAGTGGTGGGGAAGATTAAAGCCAGGTGATGATGATGGCACACTCTGTTGGTAATAAAACACTCATGTGTCCCTCATCAACATGCCTGACCAAAGGCTAATGATCACAGCAACCCCAAGCATTTATGGAGCAATAAAAATATTTAAACACAATGGCAGTAAGCAAAACATTCATGTTAAAAAATGAAATCTGATGGACTACTCATCCTGAAATACTTTAATACAAGCACTTGTTATATGCTCAAAGCTGATGCACTCCACTGACAGAATAAAGAGTTACCAAACAGCATTTTGGAGAATACAATGCTATAAGCACATCAACATCATTTCAAGGCAAAACACTTTGTTTTACTTCAAATTGCATTGAAAGGGATCATGTACTAGTGTACCAAGATTTTCCAGTGTCACAGTAAAGCCCCAATGATTTATACAGAAAGAAAAAAAAGTCATGACTTGAATTGACCCATTTGACTTGAACAAGGACTACTTTAATTTGTTTTCTTCAGCATTTTGAAGATACCTTCCCACCTTTAACTCTTATCAGGGAAAAGAAGTTCATCAAGTATTAACCGGCTATCACAACATCTAGTATGACATGTGCAAACTCACTTGGAGAAAGGAATAATTTTTATTTCCTTGTTCTTCCTTCCCCCTAAAGTTTCTACAGGAGACAAGCAGGCTCTGCTGCAACAGTGACAAACTGACAACTGCCAGAGTTCTATCTCCTGGAAGCCTTCACACGTTTGGCACCATGCTCATCTGTTTCTCAGGAGAAACTAACTCAGGGACTGAAATACTGTTCTGCAAACAGGAACCAAAGTACAACATAATTTATGACTTCCTTTTGTGGGTAAAGTGTTTTCACTGCCTGCACCTTATCTGAGCAGGAGTCACAAGACAGAGATTCCCATCAAACCTCCTTCCTTCTGTTTGGGTGCTGAGAGAGAAGAGGCAGGATGCGGTCAGGAGCCAACAGCACAGCCAAGGCTTCTGTCACTGCTTTTTATGCCAAAGCGACAACAACAACCAAGTGAGAAACTCTAAGTGAAGATTATACCACCTTCTCCCTCTCTGCTCCCAAGCAGGAATAGAGAGACCAGAAGTGCTGAGAACTTTCCTCGATGGAGAAGGAAGAGACCCCAACCACCAAGACCTCAAAATTGCATGCAGACTTTGAGAAGGTACTCGGCTCATCACCTGACCCAGAATGCATAGCTGAACCATCTTTTCATTACTCCCAGGAAACTCATTCATCACAGTACTTTAAAGGACTTTGGTTTAAATATTCTTTATAAATGTCACAAAGCTGAAGAATAGATTAAACTAAAACTCTAAAAACCAAAGCAAAGTTTTATGGAAGAAAAAAATTCATAATGATTTCATGCTTTCCACAAGAGTGGCTCTTTCACAGCCAAAAACCATTCAGTATTTGCTTCTATTTTCTATTTGTCTGATAGTGCACATCATAAAGTGATTACAGTAATTGTGGCATGTCAGATTCAACTTAAAGGACATACAGGTTAGAATGCAGTGTGGTTAGAAATGTTACTCATAATTGAAAGCATCTTGATTCAGATTTTTCAAAAAGCCTTTGTAATCACAGACAGTCTGGAAAATAAGTATTTAAATGGCCAATTCAGTGTTTTTTCTCATCCTGCTACTTTTCAGCAAAGAAAAATTGTGATGGATGGGTATTGTTCATTACAAGAAACAGTCAAAATATGAGATCACTAACCAGCAACTAGACAAGGTTTAGTCAACTCCCTTATTTAATCACTGGGAATTCAGTGTCTGGATGGAGGGAGGGTGGAAGGAAGTTTAGAGGATTCTGCAATTTAACAGTAATATATTTTAAAAATTTTAAAACATTATAACCATTAAAACCAGGCTATTTCCAGCACAGCAGAGAGAGGGACTCTCTCAATCAAGAGTGACTGCATGAAAGTTGGTGTATGTAGCTATTTTGGCATGTTAATGACACAAAGACTACAGTTAGGTCTTCATTGTCCAGTACAATCTAAAATCGTGCCAAAGGATACAGTTCCTGATACAGGCTATCATTTATCTCCTACCACTTATTCACAGGGCAGCTGTGAATGTTACTCTTCAGGCTATTAAATGCTATACTACTTAGTAAATAAATAAAACAATAAAAACCAAAGGAAACTACTTTCAAAGGTGTTTTCACATCTTCAGGCCAGTCTTGGGGGCACATAAGCTGTTCTGTAGGGTAAGTAACAGGGTATCAAAAAACACAGTATGGGAAGGTAAAACTCATTAGAGATCCTCCAGACGACCTGTGAGACAGATGGAGCACCTTCCTAAGAGGGCAAAGCTCTGACCCGAGGCACTGCTGAATCGACTGCAAGCATACAGGTAAAAGATGGAGGAGGTTGGAAGGACTGCACTCATTTCTCTTCATTGGTAGGCAAGCCAAACACTACTGAATCCATGGATTATATATATAGGCAGACCAATCACATACAAACAACTTTGTACAAGTATCTCTACCTCTCTAAAGATATGGCTTCTGACACAGAGATTGCTTTGGAAATGACTTAAACATGAAGGCACCCCAACCACATCATTATTAGCTTTACAATTATAAAGTTTCATTTGGTTTTAGATTTTTAGATACTTTTAAAGCAGACTGATTACAAGTATCTTGCCTTCCTACAAACGATGTTGTGGAATACAGTAAAAAAATCTGTCTTCCTTGACAACTTCACTACAAAAGAATATACTGCCAATGGGGGAAAAGTCTTTTAATTAATTTAAAATCAACACTAAGATTATAGAAGTGCTGTTAACATTTTTAAGGAAATTGTCTCTTTCAGTAGATATCAACAGGATTTTAATTTATCTTACTTTACCATCCCACACTAAAAACCCAGTGTTTCATCAGTGAGTATTTATCTGAATTCTTCTCATCAATGGTAGTTTCAGTCTTAAAGTTTTAGTGAACAGAGGATACCAAATTAGCTTTAAAAGTCAACTGTGCTTTAAGAAGAAGAAACATGGTGAATTTTAAATGTATGAAGGCCTCAGTAGAAGGTTCATCATATCTACAGCCACCCACCATACTGTAGACTATGCTCTATTCATTTTCTCATGCTATAATCCTGAGAACAATGAAAGAGAGACAGCAAAGAATGGAGACGTATTCCTGAAGGGCTCCCTTGGCTGGCTGTATTTAACAAATAAATTGTTCAGTTTTAACTAGTTAAAGAACATTTGATTAGCATATCGTAGAAACCAAAGAAAAGGTAAGAGCTATGAAAAACCTTTTCAAACATCAAACAGAAATGAAACAAGCTTATAAATAGAGCTGCCTGCAAGCAAACAATTTCTGGAATGTACTGGGGGAAGCAAGGGAGAATCCCACAACAAAGGAGATTGCAAAAGCCAACCCAGTTTAACAAGTGGAATTACCAGTTTGGAGACTACAGGGAAACAATGCAAAAACACCAGCAAGTCTGATACAAAAAACTTTTCTCAGCATTTAATAAAAACACCAACATAAAGGCCAATTTCTAAGCAATTAAACACAGTGCTTTGGAAATGCTTAGCCTTACACAGACTTGGTTAACTACTCATGGAGTATTAGAATTAATGAGGAACTGCAGCTCTCTTGGAGTAAAGCTGAACAATTTCAGACAAATATGATCACAGTTGGAAAATGCTAAGCTATTAGAGTACCAGACAACAATTTATATATCATCAAACAGCTGTCTGCCAATTTATCATCTACTTCTTGCAGACACACAAAGAGATGATAACCTGTAAAGGTCTCAAAACCACCATTCTAACCCCTTAAATCTACCTTTTATGTGTGTTGTTAAAAAAAAGTCACCCATACACCCTAGATGTATAATGAAGTATTTTTCAGATCTCTGACTGCAGGTAAGAGGACTATGACAACCCTGCTGTGATGGAAACGTGGTGGTTGCCACTCCTCTCCAACACCCTTAAAACCCACCAAACCCCCTAAGGTACAGGGGTACAGGTAATTGAGATTTGCCAGTCTGGAAACGAGAGACTCACTTTGCGACATTTCTCCATGCCTGTGCAGGGCCCAAGCAGGCACTGTGGCTCACAGATCCAAGCAGCAAGCTGGTGAAGCTCTTCAGCTGTTTGACACCACACACATACTCAATGTCCCCAGCTCCCATTGCCTCTTCCCACAAGACAGTGGGATTATCCAGGATGGCCCTGAGTAGCTGCACTGAGAGGTGTGGGATTGCTGGTGCTGACTATAAATCAACGCCCATCTCTGAGGAACCAGCAGAAAAGTCAGCAACCCTACCCAATCCAACCTCCCTTACCTTAGCACTGGCAGTTCCCACAAAACATGAGGTGAGCCAGCCTGGACTTGTGTGTTCAAATAATTAGCTACATAAGCACCTATTTAATGGACTTCAGATAAACATCATCTTCCATTTGGAAAGGTAATTTGTATACAAAACAAACTGCATCCAGTCTTGTCTTTTGATCATGTTCATGAACAGATCAAGGACTAACACTGATATTCCGACATCTCTTTAGCTGCCTTATACTCAGGAAAAAACTAATTAATAATCCAGAAGTTTAATTTTTTTCTTTGTTTAGATCTAAAATAAAAAGACACGTAGGCGTTCCTTAAAATGAAAGTGCTTCAAGGACAGTGGAGTCAGATAAAAATATATCGCCTGTTGGCTACTGCACCATCACCAGAGAAGTGAAAACTGCTATTCCAAGTACTACAGCCAGGAAGTATTTAGGACAGCTATTCAGCCAACTTTAACTAACTCCTGAACCAAAAGTCAACAAAGCCTAGTATCTGTAAATGCTCTGACAATTTATGACATAAAGGGTGAAGGTTTGCAAAATTTCTAGCTCCTTTTAAAAATATAAAAAAGAATACAAAGGAGAAGGTGAATGCATCATGCAATAAAAATTCAGTTAAGTAAACACTAACCTTCTTGAAAATAATTAAATCAGATGATAATGTACTTCATTACAAAATCAGTTAATGATGATAAATGGGTAAAAGTACCGTGAAATTAAAGTAGCAGTCTTACTTTGGTGTCTAAATGTAGAAATTGGTTAAAAATTCTGGGAATGCAATCCTAATAAAACTTTCATATTTACATATGGCCAAATAAGCAGGCAAAATTAATGCCCAGGAATCCTTTCAGATTTGTCTCTCAAGCTCTCATTGTAAGACCATTTTCCTTAGTCCAGTGTCATTAACAACAGTCACATTTGGGTTCACTGCAGCATACCACGAATGTGTTGATGAATTCAGTGGTACATAAATTCAGAATAGCAAAACAAAAAAAAATTAACATCATAAGGCAATTGAGTTCACATTTCTGTCTGCTTCTTAAAAAAACCCAAACAAACAACAACAACAACAACATAACCACTAACTTCTTAATACATGTAAGGATCAAAATTAATGTTAAAACAGAAGTTTCAAAAATAAGTGTGAAAGGTTCTAGCTGTGGGCCCTTATAATTCTGCTAAACTGACTATTTAATATAATATTTACCACCTACACCTTTAATATGGTATTACAGAATTTGGACACCTCTCCCAGCTTTTTCTTACTCCCTTTCTTGAGCAGTGGGTGCAACAGCTGCCAAGACTGGGCAGGTTTTGTTCCTGTCTGGCATCCTGTATTTCCTTCAGGAGTGCAAACTGGGTTAGCTGCCCTCTTTCTCTGCTGTTGTGGTCTCCAGCTCTGCTCAAACATTCAGAATTTTTGCAAGTCACTTTGTTACAACACTCACTCTTTGCCTCTGCACTCAACAGAAGGTTACAATTACAAACACTTCTGTAATTACTTAGATGAGCTGTTGTACACCTCTGAATTTGTCTTCATATTCTCAAGAGCAAACCACAGACTCTGCTTCTCAAGAGCCACTGCAGCTGCATACAAGTAAATAAATAGAAATTTTTTTTTTTTGACAAATGATTCAAAGTTTAAGGAAATAAAACAGCTGTACTGTGTTAGACCAAGGTCCATCTAGTCCAGTATCCTGTTTCCAAAAGCAGTCAGCAACAGATGCCTAGGGAGTAGTGTAGGAACAAGGAAACTATTTAATGATATATATTGAAAATATTTTTCACATATCCTTGATGGAAAACAGAGATGGAATTTTGACAGGAGAGGGGAAAAAAGCAAAAAAAAAACAAAGAGTCCAACACACACACCCTTTGCAAAAGCATGAAACATTCCTTTCAAAACAAAAAGAGAACTGAGAGGAAGATAAATCTTACAGATTTCCTTTTTTTTTCTTTTTGTTTTTTAAAGAAGTCCTCAGGAACAAAAAAACCCAGCAATTTACTTGCTATTGAAAGAAACAGCATAAGTACATACTGATGCACATCACTGGCCAGCTAATTTTGAAGAACCCTTGACTATCAGGGTCAATGGCTTTTCTCTTGTGGAAGGGTCCTCATGGAAACCTACTGGTAGGAATTCACATTGTGAAATCCCAGATGAGAGTTCCCAAACAATTAAAATTAATGGATTTATAAATACAGCTTCAAAAAGTATATACCTCAGTCAGAGGGGAAGCCTGCTCCACTTAAATCCCTGGGTCAGACAAGAACCATTGAGGCACTAAACTGGAAACAAGCAATCCAGGCTGCACTTTATAAAGTACACAGTGTGGAGACAGTGAAGTGCCCCATGAAATCAACTGGAGGTTTACAGTTGCCTTAGCTGGATATGGGATTGGTTGCAGAAGTCAACCATGGGGACACAGGCTAGAGGGACAATGAAGTCACAGATGTAGAAACCAACTACTTTGATTCCACTGTTAAGCTTCGTATCTCCAGGACATCAGATCTGTGTTCTTCAGAAGCTCCAGCTAGGCTAATAAAATGTGGTGATAATTCTCACTTATTTGGGAATGAGAAGACAGACGCATCGACAATGAACTTGAAATTCAGAGAGCAAGAACCAGCATGAAAGAACAGATCATTTCTAGGATGTGACATGAGCCCCATCCATAAGTGCAGACACAGACTGAAAGGTGTGCAGCTGTAACCTGGAGAGGGAGCTGGCCATGGCAGAAGAGAAGATCATGGATGCTCTGATCAACTGCTGACTGACGGTGGAGACACAGGTGTGACACACCGTGGAAAAGGCAATCACAGCCCCAGGGATGTATCAAAGGATGACTACTGGGGAAAGGCAGAAAGGCTTCTTCCTCTCCTCTGGTAACTCTACTTGCAGTGCCACACATGCCTCTGGTCACCAATGTCCAAATCAGCTGGGTTAGACCTGAAGCAGGCATGGGCAAGGGCTGTCAAGGTGACTCAGGGAAAGGAAAGCTTGTCCTACAAACAGAGAAACAGTGTGGTGGGGTTTTTTGACTGAGTAAAACACAGGCTGAGGCAAAGAATGTACTAAACATTTCCTCTGTATATCTGCATGTATGTATGCGAGCTATGCATTCATGGACTCCTAGGTGCACAATAAGTTGTGTCAGAGATGCTGTTTTTTCCAGATATTTTAAACTACTGTCATTTTTTAACAAGCGAGTACTGACAGGCATGCTCTGTGTTTCCAAGATGATCTATAAATATTACCCAAAGAAAGGCTTGTAAATACAAAAGTTGGTCTGTTTTTCTCCTGGCTATGTTAGCAAGTTTAAGAGAAAGTATTGTCTTTCCTTACTAACCTTGGCTTAGTAATTTCCCCTACTTCTGAAAGAAAAAGAGAGGGTAAGCAATAAAAAAAAACCCAGTTGCATCCCTTTCACAAAGGGGGAAACAAAGGGGAAGGTTGTTAAACAATTTGCTTCAAATAACAGAGAACATAATGTAAAAAACCGCCATTTAAAAAAACATCTTCCAATATCCAAGGTTGTCTATGACGCAAGTGCTTATTATGACTTGTAGACTGAAGACTGACTATTTCAGCTCAAAACAGCCAGATTCAAGGGTTTTGCAAGAGAGGTGCGTTGAAACATAAGATGGATATCTTCTGACTTCCTACTCACAAATTTTAAGGTTAATATGAGGCAAAACCAGAGTCATTGCCAATTATAACTAAAATTTACAAATACTGTAAATCTTGCACAAATTTAAGAGGTTTATGCTGCATCATCAGACAAATGGAGCCTTATAGAGAGAACAGAAAAAAGTATCACCTTTAGGAAACTGTAATTACATAAAATTTAAGCACATCCTCTCCACATTCTTTGGGGAAGGGAAAGCATGCTAAAGTTGCTGTATTTATACTGATAAATTATGGTTATCTATTTTAACTAGGGTTTTAATTAGACACGATGTGCATATAAGAAATGCAAAATAAAAAAAAAAAAATCAAACTAAATTTTAATAACGATCCTACAGATACCATATCAGAAAATTTCAGCCTTCCATTCAGATCACTTAAGGGCTTTTTTCATTTTCTTTATCTATAGTTGCACGGTAATTTTTTCCATATGATAATGCTGTTCTCCAAGCCAGCCTGAAAGAAGCAGCCAAACCTGAGAACATGCATTACTGTCTAAACATCCTCATAACAACCCCAGAACTTCCATGCTCTCTGCTGGATTTTTTTATCATGCCAGGAATTGAATTTAGAGAGAAGGTAGCTTCACATCATGAACAACAGCAGCACATCTGTCCACAGCTTTCCCCTTTCTATATACATGCTGTACTCTGTGGAATTTCACTGAAAAACCAACAGTTTTCCAAACTGTGCTGTCCTCTCTGTGGCCTTCTGCTGGCATGCACAGAGATGCAGAGCACCAGAGCCTACTGCTAGGCCCTGCTACCTCACCAGCATCAATCTCTCTTCCTTTGGGCTGGTCTAATCACATCTCATTTTAAGCCATAAAGCTGCCTGAGATCGCAAGGATGCTGGGAACAAGAGAACCTGTTAGGTATAGCAGTTAATTAACTTCTGCTGAAATGAACCAAAAATCAATTTGCTACCATTTCTTTATGGTATCCAAAGATGCTACACATTTATTAACGTATTGCACTAGTTTTTCATTTGATATTTCCACATCTGTATTAATAAGTTGACCCACTAAATAGAATTTGGCCATGTATACAGATATATCAATTAATTAACCTTCACTTGCTACTTAATTAGCCAGTGATAACATTTCTTATTTCACATTAAAAACTTACTAGCTACTTTCACACTCCTGATTCTCACATGCATTGCTGAGATGCACAGCTGCTTTATAGCAAATCAAAGCACACCAAGATACAGCTGACACACATCACAGTGGATGTTTTTGCAACATCCAGGACTGAAAGGCAAATAACTAATTAGAAAGAACAGCCTTATTTAATTACCTAATAATAAACTCCCTTGTTCGTTAAACACATTACATATATTGTAACAGCTGGTATACTGAAGTATCTGATAAAAGCAAACCTGCTTATAGTACTGTTGGTACTTTAGGGAAAGCTGGATAAATGGGATTTTTTATGGTAGTACTCATTTAAAATACTATCTACAGGTCCAACAGTGGAAGACTTAACTATACTGCAACAATGTCAAGAAACTAAGAGTAACAATCTCTTAGGCTAGCCCTCAGTGATGCAGAAAACCAGCTTACTCTTGAAGGATAAGGGAACAACCCTAGAGGGCTGCTGCCCCGAAAACTAAATGAGATGCTATGAGTTTAGGACAAAACAGCATATGGTTCTTACATAAAACACAGTCACCTTTATTTCCAGGACAATATTCCTTTTTTTTTTTTTTTTTCCCCCTTCAAGTGGCTGTCTAAAGAAAAAATGCCTCAAGAAACCTAGCAGCAGGGAAAGTAACTGCAAACCTCCTCCTTCCAAATGAGCACTCACCACAGACTCTAGAGTGTTACATCTCTCTTACAGCCTGCAGAATTTCTGTGGTGCTTTCCATACAACAGCCAACTTCAGTGAGGGGTGTCACCTTCTCCACCTATCACCCAGCAGCCTTTCACTGCCTTACACACCAATAAGACCTAAATCTGCATTCCTAGTGGAAATTTCCTTCTCTCCGAAGAAAAAGAAGTCATGGTAAGTAACAATGAATCAGTAAGATAAATTTGCTGTTTGAAAAGATTGAATATGGAAAATATCTTGAAAACTAGGCTCAAGAAGCAAGTGGAGGCTAAAGGTAAGGGGGAATGGCAGTAGGCAGTCCTTTGCCACATGTCTGCCCAACACCAAGACCATTACTATCATTAAATGAGTAGTGCTGCAACTATCGGCTCAAATGAAGGCAAGGCTTTTTGATTTGATTGCAAATCCCAAACCCTGGCTTCTTTGTGGTTAGCTGAGTTTTAAGGATCTCCTCTTGCCTGTGTGCTCTAAGAACCTCTTCCATGTGGGATGGCTTAAGGCTCTCTCTCTCTCACTTCACTCTAGTATTAGGCTACCAGTTTTAAAAAAACTTGTATGAACATTATTATACTTGAGACTATGATCTCTGTCAAATTTGGCTGAAACTGGCCAGTGGGTTTACAAGTTAGCAGGGGAGGAGGGAAAGAGAAGCAGACTGACTGTGCAAGCCTCATTTCCTCAAGAATCCAGGCTAAAAACAATTATAGCCAGAAGGTTCAATTAAAGAAGGAGACTCATAGACATTTGCTGCACTTCAAACACAAACCGATTCATGCATACTAATCAGTTAACACAGCTCTCACTGAAGGAACGAGAGTTTTGCGGCAAATTAATATTTATATTGATTTAAACCAAGAACTGTGGCAAGCTGGAATTTCAACAGCATCAACATGTTCAGCATGAAGCACACAATCACACTCATATTCCTTCATACTAATTTACTCACATGATAAGATGGTCACAGTATCACCCACACACCTCCAACTCTGCACATACAAATCACATGCCTACATTTTTAGTAATGTTGACACATATGGTATGATCCGTGCTTTGAAGCACAACGTGAGGCAAAATGCATGTGGGGAATAACCTGCATTTTCATGACATTCATTATTATCTACTAGTTTAGGAAAATTACCATTAAGATACTGTTGGAAAAGCAAATATTCTTCTCTCTTTTGTATCTGAAACTAACAAACTACATGCATATTTGATAGCACTTGACAGATGTTCATATGTTCACATCTGCAAATGAAGTAAGGCAGAATTGTACTGCAGAGGAACGAGATTTCCTTGTAACTTTCATGTTTTTTCAAATGCATATTCTGGTTAATTTCTAGCTTTAAAATCTTCATAAAGCAGTAGTAATGGTTGGTATTTAATTTAAATTTGCAGAAGATTCTCCATCTTATTTTTAACAGGCTGAGTTCACTGCCATAACACACCTGTGCCTAGAGAGATTTTCTTTGATTTACCTTTCTTCTCATAGGTAGTAAAAAATGAGCCAGTTCCATGGGTCACAACTGTTTCAAACTAAGGAATTTACATTAGCTGATCATATTATTAAGGGTGAACTCAAAATTACCTCTTAGTTCATCCCCCCCTGGTCTCCAAGGGTATTCTTCTGCTACAGAAGCCAGTTTTTTTCTGAGTCTGGCCTATACCCCAGCTTTTTTCTTAGCCAGGTCATCACTATGGCAAATGCACAGTCCACCTTCTTAGTCAAAGCCGTCCACACCAGTTTCCAGTTAGTAAAAGACCTAACACTGCCTCTCAAGAAGGGCTTCACTCTGTTGCCACAGAGAAGTCAGGAGGACCACTTGGAGTACTCTGGAAAATCCTGGAATGTTGCATGGTGCCAGCGAAGGTGACACACTCCTCTGACAAACCACTGAAAAGCCATCAAGATTATCTAGGGCATCTCAAATAGAATCAGATGCCTCTGACTGGGCAACTGAACAAAGCCCAAAGACTCACATCCTATCCCCAGCAACTAAATACATATCAATTTTAAACTTATGGCCTAATCTAGCAAATGATCTTTGAAATAAACCACAAACTATCATGATACATCTCCTGACCTTCACATGTTATACCTAGCTTAAAACATTGGCTTTTATTGTGTGTTTTACTCAGTTGGGGCTGCAGGGGCTAGGGGCCTGTTTGATAACAGCCAGTGGGGCTTGGTCCAATGTCTGACATGCTGGATTTTATTTTTTGGCTCGCTGTGAACCAACAGAGAAGGTCCAAGCAGCTCAGTTAGCTTTGAATCACAGCTGGGCAGTTCTGGCCACTGCATATCTGAACAGGTGCCACCAGCCTGCACTGGGTAAGCTCCTCTCCTGACATGTACAATAGCAAACAAACCCACTCAGTCAGAGGTACAGCTTCACTGTGCAATGTTCAGGGCCCAAACTGAACTTCAAATTAGAGTAAATAAACTGGGTTTTTACAAAGTTTAAAAGTTGCTTGGCCTATTGGACATGCAGGTGAGGTGGCAGTAGCACACCTGATGGGCTGCTAGGCCAGGCCAGCCCTACAGCTGCCATGACACCGCGCACTGTAGATCTCCTCTCACTCAAGCCAAGGAGTCCCAAGAGGAAGCAAGGGCTGAGAACTTGTAATAGCTCATGGGAAAGGGAAGATCTACAGTGCAGTGACTGTACCAGGTCACCTGTCAGTCAGGAGCATGGCCTCAGTGCCGTGCTGAGGAGCAGTGTGTGAGCCTTCAGGGTGACAGCAGCCCACAGAGAGCCTCCCTTGGGCCCCTGAGCCAGCAAGTACACACCAGGGTTTGCACCTCGGCGGCTACACCCCTCATGTGTTTTTCATATGCAGTGTTTCACTGATTCTCTGCTTCTTTGTTTTTACTACTTGATGATTTCATCTTTCCAAGCATTAGGGCTCTCTGACTCTTGAGGCACTGCTCACATCACCTTGTCACACAACTCATTAGCAAAGCAGATGAGAAGACAGTTTATTTTCACCATTATTAATTTCTTCTTAATTGTGGTCAAGATCTTGCAGGAATCTAATACTGAGCAGCACACCATGCCACAGCCACAAGACAAACATCAAGGTCAAAGAAAAGGGATATTTCAAATTGCCTTTTGCATTTCAGCTGTGGGACTTATACCTCACAGCAGGCTTTCAATAATGTTCCAAGATCTCTAAACGTACAACAGTTTTCCTTTTATTGTGATAGGTTTCCAGTGAAGTCCATCTCCTCAAAAAAAGGTACCAGTCCTCATATGAGGAGATAACGAGTTGGGAGAGCACACAGCGGTCAAACAGACTTGCAAATAAACTCCCTGATTCTTGTTGTGTTGGTTTTTAGATTTAAAATATCTTTCCAATGCTGGGGATTAATCAGACCAATAGGAATACAGGTCTTGTCTCTGCTAGGTTTTTCCATCAGACAAGCACAACCTTGTCTTTTGTATTTTATGATGCAGTCAAAGTATAACAGCTTGGGAAGAACAGCTGACGCCTGAGCTGAGTGAAAGCTACATACACAAGGCTAAGGGAAAAAAAAAAATACCTGGAATGAAAGAGGAACCACCTGCCAGAAAAATAAAGGAGTAGGTGGGGAGACCTGGAGAGAGAAAGCCTGTGGGAACAGTGAGTGACCTGAGTTAATAGGGAGTGTGGGGGAGGAGTGGGCAGTGAGCAATTGCTCTTGTGTTCAAAATCTTAGTGATGGGATGAGTCAGAGACTCTGATTGAATTTTGCCTTCACTACACCCACAAAGTGTAGTTATTATAAGGCTTAGGGGAGCATGGATTGGTGCAGCAACAAAAACTACACAGTGAATTGATGGGTATATGAAGCACCCCGGAGTGCCAGAAAATCTGAAGAACATCTGGCAAACACCATGCCCTTTCATACAAGGTTTCCTGTGGCCATAACTAATCTCCCTTGCTGCTCTTCTTTGCGTAGTAAGATTTAGACTGATAACTGAGTGGCAGCTGCATCTGATGTGAAGGGGTATGGAACCTGGAAATGTTCTTTGCAAGTCTCTTCTGGAAGCAGGAAGCTCCAAAAGTTAACCCAGCAAGACCATTGCCCAGGAGCTACATACTCCTTTGGTCCTTCAGGACAACACAATTCAGTAAACAGAAGACAGTATTACCTCCCTCAGTGACTGTTATTTAACTGCTTTTGCTTTTCAACCATTTCTGCTCTTCGTGCTCATCCTCCTCCCCAGACCAGGTGTCCTGCTCAGCCAGCTCCAACACACTGAAACCAGCAGTGGAAACAGCACGGGTAACACCCCTCGTTCACATGAGGTAACAGCCCCTTGCTCTCCTCAGGGGGCCCTAACAGGCCAGAGGACGACAGGCTGCTGTGGCACCCAGAGGACGACAGGCTGCTGTGGCACATCTGCTCTGACCACTGAGACGCCTTGTCACTGAACAGCACCACTGGGAAGAGGGGCTTCCCATGACTTCAGAGGGCAGGAAGACCGGGTAACTCAGTATCCAACTGCATTCTCCTTTGAAAATGGAACTTCAGTTGTAACAAGGTGTGCAGTTTTAAAATCTGGCAGGTCAGGTGGTGATAGGTGATAGCAGTGACAGCCAGGACAGCTTTGTACTCTTGGTGCTGCTGCTGAGAAAGACAAATAAGGAAACAAAACAGGGTTTTGAAGGAGACACACAGCTTTTGTAGCAGGCTGTGTAATGAACTTCAACTGGTTCAACTTCTGTGCTCTTCACAGCCTTGGACTGAAGGCAGAGACATGGGCAGCAGGTTAAGACTTGCTTCTCTGAGCTGACTTGATGGCTAGTGACCCTCTACTACAGAGGCCAGCCCTTGGCTTAACCTTGGCAGTTCACCAGGGCTCCTGCAGGTTAAGCACCACAAGTGGCTGGGACAAGCTGTGCCTCCAGACTTTGGTCTGAGATAAATCAGAAATGTTCCTCTCAGCAGAGAGACAAACCCTAGAAAGGAACATGGTGCCCTCTGCAGTTATCAACAGCCTTTTTAAAAAATAAAATTTAAAAAAATAAAAAGCTGAACACCATGTAATACAACAGCTAAAGGCTTATTGCAGTTGCTCTCTTTACCAATTTAAGTCAAGTTCATGAATTTTTAAGTGTGTCAGCCCAGCAGTTCAGCTACTTAGTTTTTAATTTTACCTTCATTTTAACCCTTCCAAGCCAGACAGAAGAGCTGGCATGGAGATAGCTGCATGAATAAACATGAGGAAGACAAACAGGAAAAATGAAGTAATAAAGGAACTTGCACCTGCTGAGGACAACAGGGGAACATTGAGAGTTTTTATCAGAAAACAAACAAGAACAAGTGATTAAACAAACAAGAATACTAAGAGTCCCTTAGCTAAGAGATAAAGGAGGGGTCCTCAAAAAAAGCTTATCCATTCATAAACCCCTTTTACCTCAATTTATGCAAGATGGTGCTGCCTAAATTTGTAGTTTCAACTTATATTTAATGCAGTTCTTCCCTTTCCATTGGATCAACTCAAGTTGCATGGCTGCATGACCACCTGAACAGAGATAAAAATGGGGAACTAGCTGTGATATGTCTGCACGTAACCACCTCTTTTTAGTAGCTGCTCACAGTTGCATGGATTGTGTGTAAGGTGAAATATAGTCTCAGGAAACAGAATGGCATAATTCCATGCAGCACTTTATTCTGAGTGCAAAAATTGCCACAGCCTGAAAAAGAAGGGCCTCTGGGAATCGTATCTGCCCTGAGAGCAGCATTTTCACAAAGCAGATTTAAAACCTTCTCTCATAAGGCTTCCTTTGAACTCACTAGGGAGAAACATGCCCGTTCCAAAGTGAAGTCAGCGGAAAAAAACCCACCCAGTTTCATCATTAGGACAATTCAGAGGAGAGAATCTCTTCTGTTTTCCAGTAGAAGAAATGGGGGCATCCATGAGATGGGGAGGTTTGAAAAGAACAACAAAAGTTGGATTCCATGTATTACATACATACTTTATGTATGTAATGAAGTTGTGGATGTGATTGCTGTGCATGCTGAATGGAAGCATGATTAAAGAGCATGACAAATACAGTGGAAAGATGGTGACTGAGAACTATTAGGTACAAGCATATCATGTCTGGCTCTCAATGCCTCTGGGCAGCACATCTCTAGGAGCCAGCAGAGCACTCCAGGAAGCCACTGCATGTTTACACACCACCTCCAAGCCATCCACTATTGGCCATTACTGGGTCACTGGGCTAAATGAGGCTTTGGTTGGCCCCAGGATGGCCACTGATATTTTGAACATAGAGGGAGCCCACAGAGTTAATTCAGCAGAACTAATTCCACAGAGTTAATAGAGTTATTTAAAACTGGCCTTGATTTGCATCTTCTCTTCAAGCCCACACTTTGCATCAACTTAGATGATGAAAGCTTCTTCCAGGTAGTGTTCTCAGACTACCTAAAGATTATTGGACACTTTACAAGAAAAAACAGAGGTTTTCACCAAATCAAGAACCAAAGTTGTTCTGAAGGAAGAGTGAGACCTGGATTCTATATGCTCCATCAGAAAAGTTACACCCTGCAAGTTTCACATCCCCGGAGCCCACAACTACTGAAAAGGGCAGCCTATTCCCCAACATCCTGCTGGAACTGGGTCACTGTGAAGCAAAGCAGGCAAAATTCACAGGCCCAGGAGGTACAAGCCACTCTCTCGTCCAAGAGAAATTACCTTGCCCATTTCAGTCATTCTTTCCCACCAGCTATGGGCACAGTCCTTGAACTCACCTTGTCTTTGAACTGTGTCACACCACATAACCAAGTGATGAACAGAAATTCAACCAGCTAGGACACTATAAGCACTCATTTAAATACTTTCTAGTATAGGCAAAACTAGCTAATCCCCTTTCCATGCTCATCTATAGTCTGTTCAAAATGCTTCACCTGCCAAATGTGAGCAGGTATTAATTATTTCAAATTGTGAAATGATCCTGTTTGTAAAACATTTAGAGACCCACAAAAGAATTACAGGAAGACAAATGACTACCTACTGCCTCCCAACTCTGAGCTCATTCTCGTAAAAACACCCTGCTCACTTTCCAAAGCCTTTTCCCCCCTTTTTCTAAATAAAGCTGAGGCCATCTTAAAAAGATTATTTTCAGTTCCAGATCTTTCAACATAGTGGATGTTCCTAAAATTTCCTTTTTTTCCCCCCAGTAACCTTTTGACTTTGTAAGCAAGTTTATGCACGGCTTTCAATTAGTTTTTATTCTGTGGTGCCTAATGAGACCAGAAATGCACATTCTTAAAAGGCTTTCATGAAAATGTAGATGACCAGTTCACAGTAGTCTGCTGGCTCAATAAATAGAAGAATTCGAAGTGTTTGAACACTAATGAAAAATCAAAAAAGTTATCTGGAACCCTAAAAAAAGCTTTTGCTTCCTTGTTGCCACCATAAACTTGCAACAACAGTATCTTTTAGATACCATCTCTGTTACCTGTATTAACTTAAGACAACATATCCTTCTAGTAGCTGACCTGCGAAAAGGGTACAAATTTCAGTCAAGAAAAGATGCCAGGACGGTAAATTCAGACTTGCCTGCAAACATAAGAGTTAACTTCAAGAAAAATGACGATTGTATTTTCTTATCTGCCAAACTTTCCCCTTTCCTCCCTCCTAAACATCACCATTCATTTTATCATGTTGCTTTTTTTAGTTATTCTGATTCAAATATAGCAAAGTGTTCCATGTTTTGTCCTCACACATTATATTATATATTACTATTCTTTTGAAAGGATTGTGTTGTTTACTACTAACAGGACAAGAAAGCCTTGAAAACAGACTTGTTTATAGTGACCAACTTGGAGGGATGTAAATGTGACATATTAAGTGTTATACATCCATGTTATTCAGTTTTAAATTAAACTACTTCAACCCAGGGAGAAGTATAAAATGAATGAAGCAGCTTCTGAAATTCAAACTTTTGTGCTAGACAGGTCACTTCACACACCCTTTCAAAGGCATCCAAAGGGGAGCCTGTAAGGGCTCCAAAAAGATTTCAGGATGGTTATGGCAGCAGAAAAGGCTCTGGCAGTGCTTCCTCAGCACCCTTTATCTTCCCACCTGCCACCAGGGCTCAGGGCCGTGTCAGGAAAGGTCCCCTTCATTCACCTCAAGCACAGTGAACCAGATTAGCCTGGAGACACTTTCATCCTCACATCAGGCTCACCAAGGTCACTTCCCAGCACAGTTTTGGGTGTGTTTGTGTGGCCATACTGGTGACACAGCCATGTGGGGCTTCTGCTAGAGGGAGCCTCACTGCTGGCAGCAAGCAGCTAACTGTTGTGGCCAGCTAAGGGCACACATCTGTCCAACTGCTACATCCACCATCTATGGGATGCACAGGGATGATATGGCTGCAGTCTCATAAAATCCCACAAATGCCCTGTTCAGAACAGAGCAGACTCTGTCCTTCACCAAAGAGGGAGAAACAAATGCTGAACTGCCTCTCAGAAGCCCATGCAGCAGAACCTGGCTTGAAACCAGGTTTCTGGCCTGAATCTGACCCAGGCTCATTAGTCTTTAGCTATTTCTGTCTAGCCTGAAGCATCTCACAGATGAAGGATATTCAGAGCCCAGACAGTCTTCCACTGTGAGCATTTTGGCTCCTCAGAGCTATAATCAGTCCAATGGGTTGCTGTTGCAACTTTTGCTGGGTTTAAAGTCAAGTATTGCAAGGACAGGTATTGGGAGCCAAAAACGCCTTCTCAGTTAAAAGTAAACAGGGTCCATTAAATTCTGTTGACCTTTTACTTAGTATTACCGGAACTACAAATATACTTCTTCAATACAGAAAAATTTGGATTATGATGCAATTATGTTACTCCAGAAGGCCAGCCTAAGGCCACAGCCACTGTCACTGGCAGAAGTGATTCAGTGCTCTGCTGGTGCCACATAGCCCTTCTCTTTTCTGCAGCAACTACAGCAACAACTTATGTTTCCAACCACTGCACAATCACAAAGATAGCAGTGGGAGCACAAAGGAAGGCATGGTATAACATAGAGGCAAGTGTCCCTGGCTGGGATTACATCCTTTGGTCCCAAAGCCAGCTTTTGCTAGCTTAGAAAAATCCTAAAACTACAGGAAAATCTGTATGAAGGTTCTTCTGGGCACACAGTCACAGGACAGTTGAAGTTGAAAAGGTCCTCTGGATGTCATCTGGTTTAACCCCCTGCTCAAGCAGGGTAACCTCGAGACAACTGCCCAAAGACTGTATCTTAGACAGTTTTTGAGGATCTCCAAGGTGGAGACTCCACAACCCTTCTGGGCAGCCTGTGCCAGTGCTTGGTCACCCTCACAGTGAAAAAGTGCTCCCTGATGTTCAGAGGTGACTCTTGTGTTTCAGATTGTGCCTGTTGCCTCCAGCCCTGTCACTGGGTATCACTGAGCAGAGCCTGGCTCTGTTCTCTTTGCATCCTCCCTGCAGGTATTTACATACACTGATGGGATTCCCCTGAGCCTTCTCCAGGCTGAACAGTCCCAGCTCTCTGAGACTTTCCTTATGAGAGGGATGCTTCAGTCTCTTCATCATGTTTGTGACCCTTCACGGACTCTCTCTTGCAGCTTCATACTGGCGCTCTGGTAATCTGATCCAGCTGGCAGATACGGATAGCACGCTCCCTTGTCTGCCCTGGAAACCTGGAAAGAAGATGACAGGCAGGGAAGCATATGTCCCTATCTAGAACAGGGGCTCTTTTGATCAACCGGTGTGTAAAGGAGAGTCTGTCTCAGAGTCCTGTATCTTGTGTTTGACTGACTTCTAAGGGAGCAGCTGTAACTACCAGGCACCACCTAAACGTAACATAACTCCATCACAGACTAAAAAAAAAAAAAAAATTTGTCTTTTCTGGATAGAAAGATGTTTATACAGAGACTCAGCATAATTTATTTTTACAGCAGGTATACCAAACCAAGACAGTTAAAAGGCTAAGTCTCCAGAGCTCTAGATGCTATGTAAATAAATGCTAAATAATTGCCTGCATTAAACTGTGGTTTAATGTTCAGCAAGGAAAATAGCTCTTGTTTTTTTTTAATTAAATTCTGATTTTATCTATAATTCTAGACTGTTCTGCTTGTTCGTTTACATGAAAAGTCATCCCACTTGTTGAGTGCCAAAGCCTTATTCTGAAACTGTATGATTAATACCAGTACTTCCAAAAGCTATGTATCAAATAGCTTTATGTGACTAATCTTAAGTCCCTCAGCCAGCAATATAAGCAAACTGAGTTAACCAGGCACACACATTCTTGCTGTGGATATGTCAATTTACAAACACTTTTCTGAATAACGGAGATAATGACTGTGAGGACACCAGTCAGCACAGCCCAGAGCTGTGCACTCACAGTGGTCCCAAACAGTTTCCTGTGCACAGCAGGATCAGGTAACACACGGAAACGCACAACTCTAACTCATGCTCACAGCCACAGATCTGCAGCTGAAGGCACTATCATCCCACTAGTGGATTTCCCCTCAATCTGTAGCAGGGCTGGTGGGAAGAAACCCATGCCTCCACCTCTGATGTTCAGGCCACAATTTGAATTCTTGCTATAATCCCATCTTTCCCAGCAATTTAACCCATTAGACTCAACTAGAAGATGCAATATGGAAGGCACAGATGCATGCTCTCCTTTGCATCAGAGAGAGTGATGATGGGCAGTGGGACAGAGCAGCACCACTTCAGCCACCAGAGCTGGCTGTAGTGGACTGGCCCTTCAGGACAGATGTCCTCCCACACTAGGTCAAAACACGGCTGCTAGCTCTAACTACATTTTTTACAAGGTTTTGGACTTTTCTCTGCTGAGCAAAGATGCTGGTTGTCAGTAAGTTATCCACTGTGATCCCTCAGGATTTCTCTTCAAGGTATTATTAGCTTAGTCTGTGACTCCAGTTTTTATTTGCAGACAATAACCATCCCTGAACAAAAGTCTCCAGCTTGAATAGCTGGCAACTCCACTGTGAGTGCCCAGTACTACCAGGGAGAGCAATGCTGTCCTCAGGCATCAAGGACACGTACATCACTGCTTTGGCCAGGATGATGCAGCAGCAGCACCTCTTTCACTGCAGAGCCACTGTCCTGCCAGCCCACGGGTGACCGAGTACTGGCGCTTATCTCCAGCCTCCCAGCCACAGACCCAAGACTTTATAACATGTAAAAATAGTACATAAAAACCCCCTTCTACTGACCTGCTTATTTTTTCTAAAATCAGAGTATTGCTCACTTGCTGCAGACAGTAGTCTGCTTGTTTAAAAAAAATTATCCCACAGGCAGACAACCAATACACAAGAACATCTACAAAGAAGCTGTTACAGTTTATCGTGCAGTAATCCATGGATTAAGGTCATTAATAGCCCTCGATGACATACTGCCATGACTCCAAAGGTGCTCTTCTGGCTTATGGGATATACAGAACATAACCCCTTCATAAACATTTCCCCTGAGATACTGTCTTCTAAATCTTCAAAAGAAAAGAAGAAATGAGAAAAAACAGAAGGCAGATGCCTAGCACAATATCTCGCAATGCATTAAAAAAAAAGTTATAATGTAAATAAACCACCCTGAGTTTTCTTATCTTTCAGACTGATGTTTTCACAGTAAAAGAATTGTTGGTAACTGAAATTTTGATCCTCAGAGCTAAAATAGCAAGCCAAGACATTCTCCCATGCCCAGAATATAAAGCTGTAAGTAAAACTTTCAAAATAAAATCTGAAATTCTCAATTCTACCCTTTAATTATTTATATGAAATAAGCTTTCTCCTTCTGTTGATACAAGAACACAAATATATCATCATGGAAAACACTGTGTACTCCTCAAATCCCAGGGGGTCATTAATCTTCTTTTATGCAGTACATGAACTATTTTCACAGAACTTCCAAAAATAGTTTTCTAAAGGATGCCTGATGTCATTAGGAAGTCAGAAGGAGCTCATGCCCTAACAACATAATTGCTAAATACCCTCCAAAGAAGAGAATCCCTCTGCTCTTCCTAAACTTATGATTATATCTGCACTATCCATATACATAATTTCCAATGCTAATAATTTACCTGAGTCTCCAATATCAAGAGTAAACAACCCTTTGTGTCAAATCTGAAGTAATGAATAGCCTTTTCTCACTTCTGTTGATCTGAATGAAAAGATCTGCACTCTTTCCATATGATTTGTTTCTTTCCGACTCTGGGAATGGCATAGTATTGTGCCACTGTGTATTTTCATTTACCAGGAAACAATTATAATTCATAAAATGTACTCAGGAGAATACAATTGTCCTACCAGCTGCAACTTATTCTGTATCCCACAGTCACATGCAATTTTTGTAAACAACATAGTGACATTTGAAAAAAAAAAACCTTAGAAAGAAATCTTAAAAGCTTCAGTAAACAAACGTTATGAAAAACAACATTTGTTTCAATATACATCTTACCAAGAACGAATCACTCATCATTTCCTATTTTACTTTCACTACGATGTAGTAGCATTTTCACTACACATGCAGTTTCATTTTCTTACCTTTAAGGAATCAAAGCAGGCAATAACTCTTCCATTTTCAACCTGGCAACTTTTAGGGGGGTGTGCAAATTTGCATTCTTCATCAGAGCGTGAACAAGTTCCCCTCTGAAACTGCCTGCACACTTCTAATGTCAGCCATTTTGTGTCTCTTACGGGAGCAACATTCAAAGCCATGATGAGAAGCTGATTTTGAACTTGTAAGTTGCTGTCAGGTGAATTATGCTGAAGAAATTTCCAAAACTAAGAGGAGGGGGGGAATCAGAAAAAAATAACTTCAATTCTAACTGAAAGTTAAAAAAACAAACAGTAGGGGACGATTAACAGCGTCCAACACACACAAAGCAGAACAAGCAGAGAAAGTTTATCAGCAAGCAGTCACTCATCAATCATTAAGTCCCGCTTGTAGACTTTTGGCTGGGAAAACACATGCTCAGTCGCATTTCTGTCTGCAAAACACGTGGGTTTGTTGATTGTAATCACGGATGCACTGGTTTTAAGCCAAGGTCCATCAATGCAGTGGCACTCCTTGATAGAATAGCAGTCCTCTGACGGTTGCTTGCCGATATTGATTACACAAGAAAAGCAATGCAATCATTTGTTCATGTCCCAGGAATAATAATAATAATCCTTTTTCTGCTTTCAGTTTCCCATCAAGTAATTGGCAAATGGAGACAGCTGAGGTATCTTCTGCCAGGTGTAAGGTGAAGGCAATGTCTGGCTGGCAAGGATGGGATTTTGAGAACACAGACGTAGCAGTCCTCGCTCGTAAAAGTGACTTGGCAAAGGCACTTTTTAAGTCACCGACCTGACAAAACAAATACAGCATCAGTTCACATGCAACTCATTCAAATCAACATTATGAAACCTATAGCCCCTTTTCATCAGATATTATAAACATACAGTCAAAGTTCACTCTCTTAAAAAAAAAAAAAATATCCTCCTTTGTGAAACTACACGTGACAAGGGAATAACCAGTTGAAACATGTACTGCAGTAATATTCCAGGCAGCAATCCAAAAGTTGGGAATGATTTAAATAGATGAATGTGGCAGACACAATAATTAGGCACGCTAGTTGTGAAACAATTCAATCAAATATGCTCAGTCTCCAAAACTGTATACAAGAACCCATTTCCATTAATTTATCACTTGGCCCTTAAGATTGTGTTACTGCATTATAAGTTGTTACTCTTCATTTGTTCTTCCTTAGAAATCAGGATGGTAGTATTCTGCTCATATTTTTTTGTGTCTCTATTACTCAAGGGGAAAAAAAGCAAAAAATGTCATTCCAAAATTATAGGAAATAAAACCCTCCATATGCAGACAATAGAGTTAGTTTTCCCGTTAATCAAGAGGCTGTTCTATAAAGGCTTCATGAAAGGGCTCAACCACCAAGTCACCATGCTCCAATAAGTCCTTTCTAATATGAAGCAGTCTTTATCTAAATCTTCTTTTGATTTAATTAGCACTTGTGTACTTCTGCAAATACATCCTTCAGCATCAAAACCTTGGATTCCAATATGTCACTTAAACTATTTGGGAATTATAAAATACCTAGAATATTTTACAGAAAAACAGATCTGAAAATCAAAGGGTTAGATACTACAAAAAATTTTAACTACTAACTATATTTTATACATAAACAGTGAAACCATGAACATGATGTTTCCTTCTATTCAGCTTCGGAGGAACACAACTTCTACTTTGCAAATACCAGTCAGAAACAGTTGATGGATTATTTTTGAGCAAGAAAAAAGAAAAGGCAAAGGACTGGAATAAGTGAGATTTTAAAATACGTCAATAAAAAATAGTCTTAAAAACACTGTCAGCTTTTCCATGTCTGAACAATTACCATTCTGTGCTTGAATTCACTGGTCTTAATTGAAGTCAGTATTGCTAGTTAAGTGAGTAAGAATTACTCACACCATTTCAGGATCAGATCCCAGTTCTGACTTCTAGGTCTTCACATCAAAACGCTTTTCTACTATTTAGCAATGCTACCAGAAGGGGTTTTACTACGTGACCAATACTTACACCAAAAGTTCCTACTGCAAGCATGAATAAAGGCAATGCATTGCTAATTGCTCAAAAATTCAGTTTCAAGTCCAATGTGCAATAAGATGGGTCTGGATGACACTTAGATAGCTTTAGTTGTCGTAAAGAGCAACAAGGCACAAGAGAATCAGTAAATTTTAAATAATTTTATGCAATTATAGTACAGTACATAAATTACAAACTCCTCAAATTAAATATTCCATCAATGTTGTCTGGCAGCATCAATAAAGAATGAGATTAAGCTGAAAGCATACAAAGAGGTGAGAAAATATTCATAACTGATGAAAAGGAAAGAGAGGAGGAAAGACAAGAAGAGCCTCTCCACAAGGCTTGTTGAGCTGATAGGTTGTTGGGCTGATGATTTAGCTGGCTAAATGTAAAAAAGGAAATACTCTCCCTAGGGCCACACATTCCAATTCAGAAATGTCAGTAACGGTTTTCAGTAATAGATGTAGGAGACAGATGGAAATTTTGGGAAAAGGGTAAATGTTATACCGCACACTGCTGAAGTCACAAGTAGTAATACTCTGCAGGGCTGCACACCATAAAATTGACAAAACTGGTTCTCAAGTAGTAGGTGTTAAGACTGAAAAAAACCAGACACAGCACGTGGCAGCAAAGGAAACAGCACACAGTATAGAAATGGCAGTAGCCATGGTTTTTCAAAAAGAAGTGCACAGCAGAATCACATACAAAATTTGTGAGACTACAGCAAGAATTCTTACCAAAAAGCTTTTGGGATTGGAGTGTAGAAGAGTGAAACACAGTATCATCCTATTTCTTACTCTCATGCTACAAGAAGATTTTCTAAAGAAAGGGAAGCATGGAAAGTTTATCTCAAAAATCCATGTCTGGTCAAACATAATGCCTCCTGATTTCTCAAGAATCACCAAGTGCCTCAGGAGTTTCTACTGGTGCAAACTCAAGAGACAGAACCGAGTCCTTTCTGAAGGAGGCCATGCCTTCAGCAGAAGACAAGTGCAAACATGGTGAGGATAGAGTAATTTGGAGTGCTTAATTCCTACCACTTACATGACCTATGTGTTCACAACCACATGCTAGGCAGTTGTCATACCTCCTCTGCCCATCACCTGCACCAGGAGAATGAAGGAAGAGAGGCCACCTTGAAACCCTGAATATGGGGGATGCAAAACAAGAAGGGAGAAAAAAGACAAATCAGAGAAGCCAAGAAAAGTAGAATTCAACATATGAGGAAAGTGCTCAAGAGAAGGAAAAAATGGGAGAGGAAGACAGGAAAAGGAAATAGCTGGTTGTGAAACAGCTAGCTTTTTTCCCCAGAAAGAAAGGGAGAGACTTCATAGGAAATAGAAGAAAGATGGAGAAAGGTTGTGAATGCTGCAAGAGAGAGGGACAAGAGGAAATTTTAGAAGGAAATTTTTACAGGGAAAAATCCAGCAGTTTGAGTAAACAGGGAAGCAAATAAGGGGAAAGAATGGAATTTACAGAAGAAAATATAACAACAATTATAATAATCCTCAATAAAATGCCTGCCAGGTTACACACCATTATTAACATCATAGCATACACTGACCTTGTGTGTTGCAAAACCCACTAATCTGGAGAAAACCAGTGTCTTCAGCAAATGCAAACCCTGCTCTTGTTCCTACTATTTCTAATTGTGTCCCAGCATATCAGCCAAAGTTAGCTGTCCTGCCAAAACCAATGGTACCTCACCAGCATAAAGCCCTCACCACCAAATGTCCCTTATCCTGGCAGAAGGTTTTGTTTGTTTGATGATTTTTTTTAGTTGTCATTATCATTAATGATCCCAACTCAAGACAACACTCCCCACTGGAGCTAAACAAACTATCAAAACTTACAAACAAACAACTGAGCTGCAAAATATTCTTATTGAAGATGAAGGAAGTACTCAACAGAAGAACAAATTCTTTTTGTCCTTTTACAACTATTATTGCTATTTTCAGTCTCTCACACAGTGGAATCAATGGAATTGATCAAGAATGTACACTTACAAATGCAGTTTTCTGTAGGTTAAGTGATATGAAATTCATGGATATGTATTTGTAAAAGCTATTTAGCTTTGGATCCCTTTTAGGATAAGTCTTTCACAGAAAGCTAGCAGAGCATAGGAGTAGAAGGCCTTTGTCATGGTTAAGGAAAAATAAATCCTTCTAATTACTAAACACGACAAAGCAGAGACACTAGAAGCCCACAGAAAAAGTTCTCAGAGAAATATGGGGCAGACAGCCTCATCTTTGGGAACGGCAAATGACTATAAAGCCTTGCCCTATTACAAACCAGTTGGATCTTTCAGCTGGAAAATAGGAGCTTCTTGCTATCTACAAATTTGAGGCACTTTGGTACAGTAGTTTTACTTATCAACCAGATTACGTGGCAATGGATTATGCATTATCTGCCTAAAGGTGAATCTGAGACTTCCTGGACATGATGTATTCATGCTTCAATAGATAACATGTAGTAATGAGCAAAGATCTCATCTTCAAAAGTCATCTCTGCAGGTGATGACTTCCAGTAAAGGAGTACAGTCTTCTACATGGTCTCAGCACAGACCTCTAGAGGAACCACTAAGTCCCCTCAAAAGGTGTTAAAACAGTTTTACACTTTTTGAGGTTTAAATACTCTATATTATTCATCACACTAAAATCTTAAGTAAGAGATGTCAACATTGGGGGTCAATTTGTTGCTCCTCCTGTCAAAATTTATCAACATGATCCATATATTTCTCCTATAAATATACCAGAAACTCAAGAATTAAAAAGTTAGAAAACCCTAAGTTGTACTTAAAGGGGACTGTGCAGTTTTAAGCACATAAACTCTTATCTTTCCCAGATAGATGTACTAAATGTAATTAGCCTTACAAGTTTGATGATTTGTAAATAATGTTCTGTTTTAAAAACAAGGAAACAAAAAAACAAAACACCCCCAAACCCCAAAGACTCACTATGCTGTGAAAGCACGGTGAGCCTTCTCTAGGTCACTAGCAGGGAGAAACATGTTGACTTACAGACTGCTGCCCAAATTCAATCCAACACATGAACTGAAGTGAGAAAAAACCTAAAAACCTTCAGGACCTATCTACGGCCACCAAAACTGACCTGCTGGATACTCCAATGCCAAGACAATGTATTGAGAACTTAGTTTTCAAACCCAGCATGCATATACTGACACTCTTCAGAAACAAACTGTTTTCTTAGCCACATGTGAGATCTTTTTCGGGAAGACCAATGTCAACTCTCTAACCCCAGGGAAACGATATTCTACAATTTTAAGCCCTTGGCCCAAAGCAGGTTGCTGCTACAACTTTTATCCATTTACGCATAAACAAAAACTCATGTTGCCTTCTCCCAGAAAATTATGTTCGTAGTCTTAAATTTCAGAAACTTTTTAACAAAGAAACAGTAACAATGACTCTGCAGGAGACACCAGGCCCAAAGGACTTCATGACAAAATTTTAAGGTCTGGCTGGAAGCTGGAAGCAGCAGAAAACAGGCTGTCTGCCCTTAGACTGGGTTAACCATAAGCATCATTTAGCTTCACACTCCACAGCACAAGTTCACGAGCCAGCAATGTCTTGACCACATACTACTTTAACTCAGATTCTCATGATAACTCCTTTTTGCTCAGGAAATAAACTGATCTCTAAGAAATAAATGGTTTAGCCCCTTCTTTCAGTCTGGACTTACTAGTTTTGAATCAGTGACTTTACCTGGGTCAGATGATGTGGGACAAAACACAACCATCTCCAGATGCCTCAGGACATCTGAAAACATAGATTAATCAACGTGTCCCACTCCACAGATGCACCTTCAGACTACTGACAAGAATTGTGTTCCTTCAAAAAGCTGCTGCTTCTTCAGCAGTTGACCTGGTTGCAAAGGAAAGTTGCTTTGCATTTCACTATGTTTATAGACAAAACCCAGTGGAAAGATTCCCTGCATAAGTTTAACACATAGGAATGCTTCTGTAACCAGATCAAGTTACATATCCTGAACATTTACAATAGAAATGCAGATATTCAAAGACTGACAATTACTGAACCCTCAATCTTATTCCAGGAGAAGGGATTCAAATCCCACTAAGTCACCTCTTGTTTGCAGTTGCATAGCAGATTCCACTTTCACATTATTCAGGACCTAGACATATGTTTAGGAGACACTAGCAGGTGCTTTGATCCAGAAAACGGTGGAACTTTGCTTCCGTTTTTCAACCAAACCTCATTGTTACACTCTTAAATGTCCTTTTCCCCCATTGTTTTTGCTTTAAATAGCATTCAAGGCCTCCAAACAGAAGAGAAGCTGCCCACTAAAGGACAGCCACAGCCCCACAAGCTCACTCCACTGTTGCTTTAAATTCCAGCTACTTTCCATTTTCTTGACTCCCCTGTGAAGTTCTCTCTTGAGCTCCCCCAAACTCCCTGCTGAGGAAAGCAAGACCGCAGCTGAATCCCAGGCTATAGGTGGATCTGTTCTGATCTGCCTCATCAAGTGCAGAATAACACAGCAGCATAATGTCCCCTGCTTCACACGTGCTGGCCAACTGAACAGAGACATGGCCACCTGCTCACGTCCCACTCCTGATGGAGTAGGGAGCAGAGCAGGCAGGACAGGGCACCCCACCTGCAGCAGGTCTGGCTCCTCTAGCCACAGTGCTGTATCCCACAGGATATGTTCCCTGTCCCTGAAAAGCAAGGCTGGCTCTAAGACCACATACTAATTTAAGCCTCATTGCGCAAGATCCCCCACTAGGCCATACAAGGGGATCCTACATCAGAAGATGCCAACAGGAATTAAATAAAAAATAAAGTAATTTTACAGACAAATAATGTGACAGACACCATGCTTGTTAATCACATTTGAATAAACTACATCTTAAAGAGAGAACATGCAGGAGATTCTCCTGTGGTGAATGGGTTTTTCTCATCCAGCTTTCCAAACTAGGGAAAACAGGACCAGAAGAGATGAAATAATACAGAGGCATCATTCATCAGTGAGTACTATGTCAACTTTGTGTTCTTCTCTTTAAACCAATTTCCAGTATTCATCCTTTTTATATACCCTTATACTAGATATCTAGTAAGACTGGACAATGCACAGTAGAGTTTAGTAGTGTCTGCGCAGTTACGAAAAAGGCAGCATAAAAACCAGAACCAAGCTTTTGGCTCTCCTCCACACTATTGTGGAGTCACAAAAAATAATAATCCCTAAATTCAAGAAACAAAAGAAAATAAGACAGGTTTCAATGAAACATCATCCATTCTTTGATGGCAAATATGAATGGGAAATCTTTCTGTCACTATAATATTTTTAAGAAGAGCCATTCAATTACAGTAGACATGATGAATGCATTTTCTTCTATAAATTTCAAACTAAACTTATGAACATTTCTTTAATAATTTTCAGCGTGTTTTTTCCACTTAAAGATGTTAAGCAGCTTCCATGTGACATTGAGGAAACCAGTATTGCTCAAATGAGGAAGAAGTCAGAACTGTCGTATCGGGGAAGCAACCCACTTGTTTGATAAGGTGGCTGGTAACAAGAAATACTAAAATTCTAATCCTGGGTCTTGTATTCAGTCAACATGAACCAGCTGAAGTCAGAAGTGTCAGGACTTACAAAAAAACCATTATTTATTTGCTTGACTTGGAGATCAACTATTGCCACATCTCTTTGCCTGGTATACAACCAGCGATGAACACGTGTGAACTGTAATTCAGATGAACACTTTACACAGAGACAATCCTAACTATTTTAGTTAAGCTGACTGAAGTCCAGGGACAGACTAGAAAACACCAGTTTGCTTTATTTAAACTGAGCATGACCTTCAAATCAGTTTTGCTAAATGAGCCATGTTTTCCTTGTCACGATCACTAATGTGCCAGGTTCAGGCTTTTTAGTATGTCTCCCATTATTTACAGTATGGCAATGAACTTCTTGTAAAAACCTGCCGCTTCCCTTTGAAGCTGGCTTTACAATATAATAACGCTAATGTCCTTTGTCCCCAGGGAACTAGGTGAGGAGGAAGGTGCACCACCAACTGTGAAACAACTGACACAGCCTGAGACCTTTTCAGCAACCCACTGTACTGCTTTGCTAATGGACCGTGAAATATTTCTGCTGAACTTTAGGCCAGTGGATGACTACAGCCCACAAGAGTATTTTCTAATACCAAAGTGCTTCGAAGTCATGCTGGAAAAACTAATGCTTATTATGCTTCAGTTAAAGTGCAATTGCAGAAGAGTTTTCTTCTTCTAGCAAACTACTTTTGTTTTTATTCTACTCCTCCTCTCTTGGTTTGTTCCTTCTCACAGTTTTTAACTTAAACACTTTCTAAGTCCAAACTAACCTGATTTTATCCTCTAGGTGTATGAATTTCATACACAAAATTCTGTTCCCACCTTGACAAGAGGGCAAAAGCAATTTCTGTTTCTGTGCCTCGGCAAGCAGAGTTAATCATCCCCGGCAGCAATGACGTTACCACTTGGCCTCTTGTGGACACAAATGTTGTGCTTTTGGCAGAGTACACCACGTAAGAGCTATTAATCAAACCCAATTCCCCAGGAAAGGGTACCCCAGTGCATTTACGAGCTTCCACTCACACTCAGCTGCAGATATGCATTGTATTTATGTTTTTTTAGGACTGTAAAGTATTTATAGAAAAGTGTGCTTGTGTACTGTGAAATTTTTATAGACTGGCATGGAGGGAACGTGTGATCAAATGACTGTTCTCACCTGCCAAAGGACCGATAACATGCTGTTACACAGGAGCACAATCTAAAAGAGCTCAGGCTGTTGTCAATTTTCTATTTTCTCTAGTCCAGTTTTGCTCTAAGCCAAGAAAGCAGAACTCTTGCCGAGGTATTTGTTTATGTGACAAACACCATCCCTTTGCACTGAAAGACAAGGATAAGTCTGAATAAACCAAGGACTGTATGTAAACTAATGACATGTTGAATTCACAAGCTGGACATGTTTTAAGACTGCCAACAGCATTATTAATATATTCCAGCAAATTACCCAGCTCTGAGAAGTTGCATGGCACATCCAAACCAAGCTCCTGAGGCAAGGGCAGCAAAAGCACTACCTAATGCTATTAACTCTGACTGCCTCTCAAGTGCTAAACCCATTCTGCTGAACAGATTCCCTACACTAAATTCAAGCTGCATCACTGTTCTGAGATAAAATACCTGCATTCCTGTGCCATTTTCTCCACCTTTTACCTGAGTATAGGATAACAACACACACAAGGATGACCTTAGCAGATGAGACAGAGTCCATCTCTGATGACAACGGCTCATACTAGAGATCTTCAGAAGAGTAAAGAACCAGGGCAGGCAGAGCGTGTTAATTTCCATGAATTTTCTCCCAACAACCTGTAACTGATGTCTTTGTATTTAATAGGTCTCGCTGAATTTTTCTTCCATGGATTTCCCTCAATCCCTTTTTCAAATGCTGCTCTGTCAGAAATGTCTTTTATAATGAGCATGAAAAGTAGGATACCAAGAGGAATCCTGACTGGCTCTCACAATTGTTGACAAAAGTACAGACTCTCAGGAGAGGAGCATGGATACGGAAGGAAACACTTCAGGACTTCTTTGGAGAGTCACAAATACCTGAAAACCACATTTGGAGCTGGGGAGTAAGATGACTGATTACAAAAGCCTTCAAGAGAATCTGTGTTGTTTTACCAGTACTCCTGAATGTGTTAAACTAAAAGCTCCAGCATAAGTTGAGCCTGGAGAAAAAGACTTTTAAAACCTACCACAAGAGGAAGAAACACCAAGACCCCCTCCTCTGCACCCAAAGCTGCATCACCCAGGAACACTCCCAGAAGCAGGGATCTTTCTTAGGAACCCAACAGAGAAGGAAGAATACCTGACAGCCTGCCTAAAGGAGCCCAAGCAAGGCACTCTTGCATTCTACCAGACCCTAAGCGCTTCCTAAGCATCTCAAACATATTTTGGTTGCCCAAGCAAGCCTTCAGCAAAGTCCATTTTATCCTAGGATTCAATTCCCTTCTGCTCCATTAGTAGTGTGCACATAACACACAACACTGGTTTTATTTACTTTCAAAACTAAAGAAATCCTCATGAAGCAGAACATATGCAAGTGCTTTACTGCTTAAATATCTCACAGGACAGACTGCAAAGCCTGATTAGGTGCCTATGCCAGAATACTTCACATCTCACAGCAGTTAAAAAGACGGAACAGCAACCTAACTTTAAAGTCACCTACAGAATAGCAGATAGTTAACAAGTACCTACAAAGATGATTTATTTTTATATTTTTAAATATAAAGTGTTTTTATACTAACATTCAGACAGCAGCTGAAATCTCCCACTAAAAGCCATTTTTTCATAGACCCTTTCCAGTTAAGAAAAAAACAGAAATGTGGGGTTTAGCATGGCCTTGAAGAAAAAAGGTAGTATTTAACAGGTTGGTCTCTATTGGCCTCTTCTGAAAGTAGGTTACCTTTTTGTGTTATAAACAGAGATGGCTTCCTGCCTGATTATCTTTGGTTCTCCAAGGTGAATAAAGAAAACATTTAATCACATTCCATACAAAGATGACAGCAAGAAACTTTATTTTCAAAATTCATGCATTTGTCCACAAGAAAAAGCAAACAATAAAAAAACCCTAAACAAAACCAACATTTAAAACTTCAAAGGCTACCTGTGTTTTATTTGACAATACATAATGCAAGCTCATTCTTTCTGGAATAAAATAAATTTGCATTTAGTGAACCACTATTCAGTTGTCAAATAGCTATCACTAGTACAGAAAGAGAATGTTTTTCCCCTAAAACTGTTTTTGCAACTGGTAGCAGAAAAGAAAGTAAGAGCTTTTCTCATCTGACTTGCAACTACTGGTGAATGTCTGTTTTCCTGGAACTCTTGAATACTTGTATTTAATCCTGAGGGAAATAACAGAGTTACAACTGGAAGGACTGCACAATAACCATTGCAGACATTGCCTACCAAGTAAACTTTGTTTTTCCCTGAGCTCCAGGATGACGAATTTTGGGTTTGGTGTGCAGTACTGCTACTGACCTTCCTTTTTGCTTGAGCACCAATTAAGAAGCAGTGACCCAATAAAAATGGGTCATATCGATCTGTTGTTTTGATTAGTGTAACATGTCTCTCTCAGTCCAAAAAGCTCACCACCCGTTGCCACTTGAAGAAAGTTACTTTTCAACTCAGTTTCATTTTAGAGAATAACATTTTTTCAATTTTTTAAAAATTTATAACTAACAGGAGGTAAAGTACTTAAACACAGAAAGGCTACACAGAAATAAGCTCAGAAAGTTTATTGGTCTACTGTAAGGACACTGGATGAGTTCATACTAATTTTTCTAATGTATATAGTTCATTTGTCTGTTAACAGTAAGATGACATAAACTACATTCAGGTTTCTGTAAGGCAAAAAAAACCCTAAACCACAACAAAAAACTCCATCCAGTATCTTTGAAGAGCAACTTCAATACACAGAGTCTTTGTTTTAACTTCTCTTAGCTTAGAAGTTGAAAAGGGAATAGATTTAGGCAGTCATGCTGTCAGGTTAGGCAATGTTATCTATGTCTCAGAGCCACACATGTCCCCACCTTAAATCAAAAATTTTCTCAATATTCAAATTACAGCCTCTATTTTAACTCAGATATTTATTGTGAAGAGAGTAATAGGAAAAAAAAAAAGTCTTTAAAACATTGAAAAATCAAGCGCTTTCATGCTTTGATACATTGAATTGCAATGTTTTGCAGTGAAAACTGAACACATTTCCTATAAATGGTTTGACAAAGCCCTCTTCCAGACCTTTTTTACTACTATCTCTGCTTACCTGTAACTGCAGAGAGTTGTCCATCCTGCTGGGGATGGCAGAACAGGTAAGCACAGCCTGGCATTCACCAGCACTTCCAAAGCAATGGAGATGCTTCTGACAACAGAGCACAAGCAACTGTCTTTTGGCAAGTGACAGTTTTCTGCTCACATGGCAGTGGAAAAATTGGACTGGTTAAAGTAAGTCCTGACATTTTTGTTCTTTTCAGAAGCTTAATTCATTTGTTGTAGTTCAAGCTTAGTGGCAAAAAGATATTTAAAGACAAACTTTGTTTTGAACTTTACAGAACAATGTATTGCCTTGCATAATTTGTGTTAAACCATAATTTAAGAGCTCCCTTTAACCATGCACAAATATCAACTCAATATACAACACTAGTTTTGAAAGACAATGTCAAAATTTCTGTGTTACAAAGTGAATAAGTAGCAAAAAAGAAAAAATAAATGTGATTTAGTCAAATAAGTAACATCATCAATGACACATAGAGATAAAAAAAACTATATAAACAT
Organism: Toxostoma redivivum; assembly: GCA_013397375.1. NCBI lineage: Eukaryota > Metazoa > Chordata > Aves > Passeriformes > Mimidae > Toxostoma > Toxostoma redivivum. The sequence goes on along the minus strand of VXBI01010177.1, from coordinate 1,357,024 downwards.
AAGAAGTGGACTTTTGCTGTTATGCTTACACACATTTCTATTCCAAAACGAAGTTTTCAAAAATTACTTAAACGTGTGTTTTGAATGGACCTCATTTTAGTGCAATATTTGTTTAGCTTGTAAATAAGAGATTTTCTATCTTCTAACCTTCAGCTTGTACACGCTCTGGTCCCTGACACCTTGTAGGAATTCCTTCCATTCATACAACATTTTCAGGATAAAACAGGTGAGACATAAAATCAAACCAGACCAGAAAACAAAACCCAACCCAAACTAAAATAAACAAATAACCAACCAACCTCCCTCTCGGTCAAAGTTATGCCCTCTAGTAATCCTCTTTATGGGCTGCAAAGTTTGCACTACTAATATTTGGCTTTCACAGAGATAACCACTTTATAACAATGCACATGTTCTAGAAATCCTGTAAACCTACTTGAATAGCTCTTCTCCACATTTATCCTTCTGCCCATCACCTGAAAGAATAGAAACCATGGTACCACTTCATAGCAACTGAACAGAACTGTCCGCTACAAAACAACAAAAAACCCCCTGAAAGTACAAAAAAAACCCAACAACAAAAACCCCAAAAAACCAAAAAGCAAAAACAAAAATAAACCAAAAACCCACAAACAAAAAACCCCCACAAAACAGAAACAAAGAAACCCCCCCAAAAAAACCGAAACCAAAATAAATCCCCCTCAACTCCCCCCCCCAAAAATAATTCTCTGAAAAGAAAGAAAAGAGATAGACAATAAAGATGCAGTGGTATTCTAGCTCTATGCTTACAAAAAAAAAGTTCATTCATATTAGGGGAGTGGTAAATTTAATTATTATGATTCTGTAAAGCTGAATGGAAACCCACAATTTAAAGTCCCATAATTTTTCACCAGATGAACAAAGTCCAATAGGAAAACAATTAAAGAATAATCCTGCATGATGTTCCCTAAATTTCCTAACTGCAAAACTGAGTCAAAATAGCCACACAAATTAAAAAAAAATAGATAAATAAAAATTTGAAATCAGAAAAGTAGAAACCTGTCCACAGATTTTAAAGTCTTATTTCAGGAAAATAATTTTTAACTTCTAGTGAAGCACCTCAAAGATTATAATCATCACATTTACCTTTCCCCTAACTGAAAAGTATGCTGATGTTTTGGTGATTGGAGACACAGATGGGTGAGATACAGGTGGTTATCTTCACCAAAGTAGAATATTGCTACTAAGTCTGTTTTAATTTCATTTCTCTTTAAGAAAAAAAACAACAAAAACCCCCAAACCATCACCACCTTATATTGATTCCTATTACAAGAATCTTCAAGTTTAAGAAGAGAACCCTACTGCAGCACAGCTATCTCTTGCCCACTTCACTGGAAATCTGAAAACATCAAGTGCATTTCATAATACCTTATCACCTACAAGTATGTTTACAAGCAACTGTCAGTTTTCATTAAGGAGTACAAATCTGACAATGGTAGGGAAGAGCTAGGAAATACAAATACTAAAAGCTCAAGATTAAGCAAAATGAAAGCAAATTCATAATTTCATCTTTGTAACCTGATGATTTTTGTGGAACCCAGTAATCATGATGACTTAGGCCTTATGGATGTTAAATTTCATTTAAAAGAGCATCTAAAAATGTCAAGTATTTGCAGACAGTATGAAGACTAAAGTCAGAGCAGAAGTTCACAACAAGCTCACAAGATTAAATATTGTTTTACTTCTAATAATATACTGTAATTTGCATAATTAGGTTTTCCAAGAGAGTTTCCTTCTCTGCTTTGCAACAACAGCCATAACCAATAAGACAGTTTGCAATTAACAAAAAATTTTTGTGAAGTCATACCTGAAGCCAACTGTGAAGAGTTACAAAAAGACCTCGTGATACTGAGTTCACTGGGTGATAAAATGACATCAGTTTTAACATAAAGATAGGCATAATATTGCAGATGAGGGAAAAACAGACAAATAATGAATAGCAAACACACAGCACTAGGTTCCAACAAGACACTGTTACAGACGAAAGATCATGTGGACATTACAGCAATTCAATGAAGACTCCTGCAAAATATTCAGCAGCTGATGGGGTATAAAAAAAGCAGAACATTTGGCATTATCAAAGGAAAACAAGAAAGAATTACACTAGTGTGTATAGTCATGGAGCATGTAACTCTGGAATGATAAAAGAGTGAGAGAACAGTAACAGCACCATCAGCACTGCAGAAAGGCTTACATGTACAAAGAGGCAACAGGGAGGTTTTTGACAACAGAAAGAATATGAAATTCACACAGACTGATGATGAGGACTGCCAGATTTTGACTAGGAGGCAGGGAGTGTTCAGTCATTTACCAGTGGGGAAGCCATGGAAAAGACAGCTGTTTTTGCACACAGCAAACAGCACAAGAGTGAAATTAAATGGTAGGTGATGTGTTGAAGGTCAAAAATACCACCAAGTTAAAAAATAACTTTTCAATTAAAAATCAGATTATTTAAATAGTCATCAGAATCAACAATGGCTACTATGTTTGAGAAGCAAAGCCCTCTCAAAAAGCTTCTCACCCCAGGTAGCTCAAGCCACATTACAGTCAAAGTACTGCTGTCTTCTGCCGCCTTCATTTTTGGAAAGCAGCTTCTTACAAGCAGCCTAGCTCTGCAACCAAGACTGGCTACAAATCTATAGGGACACACTGATTCTCAAGCCCCACCGCAAGAAACTCAACACTTTCATCTCCTATTTCAAACAGATCTATTTCAGAGATGACAGACTCATCCCACCTGGCTTTGAGCATTTAAATGAGTCATTGGTGACCTAAAAAGCACTATTTCCTTCACCCTCCTTGTGCCAAAGGTGAGACAAGCACCTGGGGCCACCATGAAGCCACCAACCTAACTGGACAGACACATACCCACAAGGACCAGCAGATGGATTGTGCCACTGGCTCTGCACTCTAGGGAAAAGATTTACCAACTCAAGACAGCAAACAAACCCAAGGACAAACACATTTGCTCTCAGGCTTTACTCTCGCCTTTTAGTTACATCTTCCTCCTCAAGAAACTGGGGAAAGAAGCTGACAGAACCAGAGTGCAAAACCAGAGAGATGAGAGGGACTGCATCCCTCCTGCCCTAGAGAAGTGTCCAACCAGTTCTGGCTCCACAGATGAGGTCCAGATCCAGGATACAGATTCAGTTGTAGGTATGTTCTCCAGCTCCTCCCACTGAGAGGGATGGTGTGGCTTCTTACCACTTAGGACCTTTTACACCAAGGATTAAGCTGAAGGCTTGTTCCCTGCTGGCGTTTCCACTTCAAAGAGCTGCTACTGTGGATACTAAAGCCTTTGAAAGCGGCCTCTGCACAGTCCTGAGCATTAAATGAGGTCTTTAAAAAAAAGGAGGGGGGGGAAAGTAGAAAGTGCACTGGCTTTAGAAACACATCAGTGGGGCCACTTTCAAAGCCTTTCATGCCATCTCCAATGTGACAGAAAATCTTAAGAGTTTTTTAGCCCCCACCCCAACTCCCTTAAAATTATGGCAATAAAGTAATCCATCCTCAAACTGTTTCCCAGCATTAGCAGAGGGGAACTAAAATACACAAGGGAATTGTAAAAAAATTACAATTACACATGAAGCAAAAAAGTTTTTAAAGACAAGCACTAGACTCCAGGACAGCGGCGCGCCGTGCTGCCAGAGCATGTTCAGCATGCCAATAAGGACTGCAGCACTGCAATCCCCAGCACCAGCAGCCCACGCACTGGCGTCCTCCTCTGCAAAAGCCTCTTGCCAGCTGGAGGAGGTGCCCCAGGCCACACCACTTTTTGGCTACAGGGTGAGGAGACAAAGGTGGGAAAGCTGGCATTGGTCTCCTCACAGCAGAGAGACTGTAACAGGGGATGCTGTGCCGCAGGTGAACACGGACGTCAGAGAAATCCCATACATGTTATCACAGCCTTTTAAGTAAATAAGAGCGAGGCAGTGCTGAAGTCCTGAATCATTAACTGGGTGCAGAGGTATGCTCCTGCCAGCAGTGAACCTGCCTGTCCTGCCAGGGGCACAGCCAGAGGGGTCTGCTGACAAACCAAGGCAGCTTTAGGCATATGTATATAGCTGCTGATAACAGCACTGCAGATAGTCTGAAAAGTGGAAGGAAATACCCAAAAAATATTTTAATGGACTAAAACAGGGTTCGCTGTCCTATGAGGCAGTCACTTTAACCATCTCCCATAGAGAGCTGCCAAAGAAGACTGTGAAGGCACAAGCCTGACATGCTGAAACCCAGCATTGAAACATCATCCTTTCAAACAATGGAAAACTTGCCACTTGGAAATTGTAGGTTAGTTTTAGACTATGTTCAAAACACTGCCCATGACACCTATAAAGTACATAAATCATGACAGATTCAGAAAACTAGGGGCTGGGGGACTGAGCCATTCAACATGCCTGATGTATATACAACAGAGCAGTACGGGGAAAAAACCCAAAACAACTTCAAATTCCTCAGAAGCCCAAATTAAAATGTATTCAGTCCAGATAGGAGTGAACACTAGAGCATTAAAAAACCAAAAAGTTATTTGCCAGGCCTCTTAAAACTGATCATACACAAAAAAATACTGAAAAGTTGTCTTCAGAATTCCCACCAAATAAAAAAAAAAAAAGAAAAGAAAAGAAAAGAAAAGAAAAGAAAAGAAAAGAAAAGAAAAGAAAAGAAAAGAAAAGAAAAGAAAAGAAAAGAAAAGAAAAGAAAAAGGCATTTCTAACCAAATCCTAGCTTTCTTCTCTTCTTCCATAAAACTACCACAGGAAAACATTTCTGCATTTTTCCTTATTTGTACTCTTTAATTCTGCCTACTGTCAGAGGTGCTGTATTCCCTGCAGGAGAGATTTTACAGCTCATGAACCTCCAGACTGACCTTGTCTCTATTTATGAGTTCAGCAGTGTATGGTGCCCAGATCTACCCAAAACGCTTCCCAAAGTGTTTATCATCCACTCAGAAACTGATGAAAAAAACACATTGATCTAAAACAGAAAAAATTAATAGACTCTGATATGAACCATCTGTTCCTATTTCTTGATCCACTTCTTTATGCAATTACTGTATCACTTAATCCCTCCCACTGTTTTTATTAGCTATTGTTTTTGTAGTATAAAAATCACAAAGATGAAAAATTATATTTTTATGAGTGCGTATATATTATGTGTGTATGTATTCGTGGACATACATCCAAGTATGAAAATGGAGAGAGAAAAAAATTAAAAAGATAAAATAAATCATAGAAGGAGCGTGAACCTCTGTGCTTATCAATTTGTTTACAGCTGAGCTCTTCTAGCTGGCAAAGTTTCAGGTATCACAAGCCCACCAAGTCTTTTGCCAGACTTACGACTCCAGGAATCCTACAAGTCTTCTTCAGAAGCAGCAAACTGCACACTGGCAGCCCTCAACAGCTTTAGTAATCATCAGTAGCACAAAGAATCCCCTACATAATTAGTATTTCTTTGTGTTAGTTATAAGGATTTTGCATATAATCCCCTGTTAGGTATGCTCTTCAATCTTCACAGCCCCAGACTTCTCTTTTTTTTAGCACGTCTGAAATATTGAACTAAGAACTCGACATCGGCAGCATTATTGGAGAGCGAGCTCGGTGTTTTAACGGCCTGGTTGCAAAAGAATAATAAAATATTGTGGTGATTAAGAAGTTGGCAGATTTAGAAAGGGGCTGCATAACTTCTTTCTCCTCGTGCACCTTCTACTCCAAATAAAGCCACAAAGTTTGGTTTTAAAAGAAGACTTTTTAAAAAGAAGACTGTATATCAATAACCAACAACCGTCACTGCATTTGCTAATAATGTATAAGGAGATTAGTTTAATTAGTCAAATTGTTAGTACAGCTATTATTTGAACTAGTTTCCAGCACTGGCACTCTATTGAAATGAGTTTTATTTTCCTCAGGCTATAATTTCAGCCAGTTTACAGACCAACATTACATAGCACTGGTGCACATTAGTTAACCATAAAACATTGCATTAAATATCAAATCAGCTTCACAATCAAAGGTTTTTAAAAGAAAATACATACTAACAAAATTTAAAACAAATAATTTAGTTCTCTTTTGCTAAAATTTTGCAACAGCTATTTACGTAAAATAAGGGAAAAAATAATTTGACTTTTATAAAGGTGTTTCTTCCCTGGAAGAGAAAAACCAATCCTCAAAGTCAGAAATTTCTAGTAACATTAGGAAGCACCATATTACTAACAGCTATCATGTGAAATTTAACTATTAGCAATGTGTTAAAACTGTATGCAAAATAATAAGTAATTTAAACACTCTTTTTCTTATCTCTCAGTATTATAAAAACAGAACATTTTACAGAGCTTTTACAAATAAACACAGTACAGATTATTTCTGACATATTTCTGAGCAACCAAGGAGAAGATTCATTTACAGCTGAGGTGATACTCGAGTGCCAGAAATCCCACGCAACATTAAGAGCCATTTTTCTTGCTCAGAAAAAAAAAATTAAAATGGTGGAACATAATTATCTCACATTTCTGTAAAATGTACACTTAAAAATTAAGAAGTTGATTTGCCTTTATAAACGCTTTAATGTCAAGCACTATCCTTCAGGACCTCTAACTTATTAGAAAATTCTATCTTAGGAAACGAGAGTAATTCTAAACAAAGTAATTATTCCTTGAAAACAGACAGACTACACATCAGAAGGTGACCACACTAATAGCTCTGATGAAATACATGAAGCAATTAAGCAGAAAAGATATTACTAAATGAAAGGAGGCACCAGAATCTGGTCTGAAATACTTTTATATACCAAATAAATGTAAACGCAGAATATTTAGTAGCATCTCTACTCTAAGCTGAATGTTCATTCATCTAACCATATAGAGTAGCAGTATATATGCACCTTGACCAGAAAATATTTTTTCAAATCCTTTTGTCATTTCATTATCTGTCAGTAGTTTGACACAAACTACTTGACTAAGGGACGAATGCAAATTTTCACTCTGGTAGTCAGGCACAACAAGACAACTCTAGATATTGTGATCTGCAAGGTATGGAAACCAGACACTGAAATTATCTGAAAATAAGAGATTGTCTCAAAACAGGAAACTGAAAAGTTTTCTCTAAAAGCTATGCACGAAAACAGTTTTACTTGCAAAAACTAAATATTTGTCTCATATTTTATTGCTTGAAAATGATTATTTTACCTGCTTCTAATTATCAGTCTTTGACTCACATGCTTAACACAGTCTGCACACGAATAACACATTTAAGCATCAACAGTGAAAGAGAGTTATACATATCCATACCCTATGGATTTGTAATTATAATGTTCTACATCCTGACATGTGTTTCATTTGTTAGTAGATCTTGAAATTCTCAGAAGGCACAAGGTTGTTTTTACTTAGAAGACCGTAGCATTCAAAAATAACTGGTTCATGAACTGACTATGTGTCAACAACCCAGCCACAGGTCTCCAGCAAGTACTTGGCAAGGGAGCAGGGAAGTGGTATCAACCTTCTCTGAGCAGAGTCAGCTGTGAGGAGCTGGGAGGTGACATCAGGAGATCTGAGTACACGTCCTGTACTTCTCCTTGAAAAATGGGAGAGGCAATGGACAGTTGGTCTACAAGGGCCTTGCCACAATACTGTTAAAACTCGTGTAACTCATTCCTGGTAAAGGAAATCTTGAAACTTTCCCCCCACAATTACATCACTGGAAGTAATTTTTAGGCAGCAAAAGTTTCTATCTGATTTCTCTTTAAGAAATTGATCTTTATTCCTCCTCAGTACACACACTTATTTCTTCTATCAACATCCTAGTGAATATAATATCTATATGCAATGTACATGGCTATTATAGGATAAATAAGAAGACATTTTCTTCTTGCCTCACCAATGGGTAATCTTAGGGGGAAAAGATTTTAAAACCCAACTATATTATATACTGTACATATAAATCATGCTGCTGTAACACCACTGAAGTCAGCATATTAATTTAGATCACTAACTGAGTGACATCCTGAAAGGTACTGAGCACCATCAATGCATATGTCAGTCTGAGAAAGTTGAAGAGGCTTCAGCATATCACAGGATGAGGAAATGTTCTCAGAGCATTCCTGAAACATGATGGTAAAGTTTGCTTCCTATCTACTAAATAATAATAACAACTAAAAAGTACTATATTCTTCCAGAATTGTACAGACTTCTGCCTAAATATCTCTTCCTTCTCCCTAGAGCATTTAACATAAATCTTTTCCATTCCATCCTGAGGCTCCTCCTCTGGAAGAAAGTTGATGTGCCTTAGCACAGTGAAATCATTGCTCTAAAAGCCAGCCTGCTCATTAAATTATTCTGCTAGCTGTGTGTTCTCTCATTAAAAATGTATAAAGATCAGATAATTGCAGCACGTATTATTAACCTTGTTTTCCTTGTTTTCACATACAGGTTCTGTTTTGCTGCCTAGACAAAGACCTGGAAAGGGCAGTTTTCTACAATGAACTACAGTAAGCTAAACTATGATACGAAAAATTCCCCCAGCTTTCCTCGAAGAGCACAAGGAATCACAGTGCAGTCAAAAACACCCATACTTTTGTAACAGGGTAAAATACTGTAATCTTGTTGTATACTCATACAGATCTAAAACAGGCAGGCAGTCTTGGCTTTAGTAAGAGCTTCCAATAGGGAATTATTTAGATCAGCCAGTCTAATTCACCTAAATCTTCAAACATAGCTGCTATAAACTTCACAGATTTCCAGGTTGACTCCTTCTCCTTCTTAAAGCTAGGCTGCCCTTCCAGACAACAACCCAGCTAAAAATCCAATTAGGGTAGCTGCACTTCTGAAACACACTGACCTATTTCTTTTTTCACTTGTTTTAATATGCATGTACTCATGTTCTATTTCAGAAGAGAGCTATTTACACTGGAAATTAATACCTTTTGAAAACAAGTTACCATAAAATCCACCTATTTCACCCAAATACAATCCATTCAAGGGAGAAACTGTTTCCCCGACTCCCCCAAGCAACACAAACAGTATGCAGTATACTGCAGCAAACTCTTGAAACATTCGATAAAAGACAACGATCCTCCTACCTTGTTTAGCCCTGTCTATTCGACACATTCCCAACGTGAACAGGAACATCTGATATAAACAAACAGCCATATCTTTCCCATCGCATCATGGTAACTAATTCTCACACGAAACGATGAGCAGCCTGTAATGTTTTGGGTTTTTTTCTCAGGAAGCCTTGTGACCTATCTGGGGATTTTTCCTCAGATGATGAAGCAAAGACACAGCCTAAACTCTGTTGCTGAAAGACTGCAGCCCTTCCTTCTCACAGAGCCCTCCCAGCATATGGCAGCCAATCACACCCAGCTTCGTCAGCCCTACTGCTCTTAAACTGATCCTAACGGGATGATTGACACAGCAACACAGCACTTCTAATGTGTAAAAACAATGCATCCATACCAATGAACCAGGAATTTCCCTCGCACAGGGAAGGAGTTTTACTGGTGAGGCAAAGCTCCATGAAATAACATACGCAGCAAAAGCAAACAACTCCCTTTCCCTCCACTGCAACAGCAGCCTCACCATTTCTTGCACAAGGATTTTCAAAGCGTTTGCTAATTGTAAACGCATGCACAAACAACATTTCTGAAACTGCAAAACTGCAGTGGTGCTGTTTTTTTTGTAAAGGTAAGATATGCACCATAATAAATCAAACCATCTCTCTTTTATTTTAACATGCAGCCAAAACACACTTCGATTCAGGGAGTAATATTCTCATTTTAATACTGCATAATCTTATGTGAAGTGTCTGCATTTAACAGCAAAACAACCATAACATCTTTTTTATTATTTCAGACCGGTTGTTAGGGACCACAGGTAAGGGATGCTTCACAATGAAAATACAATCTGTATGATGGTGTTTCAATTCATATCCATGGCAGACAAATCCCATCAGCAGCATCTAAACTGAAGTCCATGCAATTAGCTTGCAACTGTTGTTCATTTGTGTCAAGGCTTTGGCATAAGGACTACAATATCAGTTGCCATTTTCAAGTCAATCAAGTCAAATGATCTGTGGGCAGATCAACACGCTTGGTACACAAGGTCTGCTGTCAACCAGTTTTCCTATAAATTTTTCTAAAGTTTTAAAACGTGAGAACAAAGCAGCCAAGGATTATTAAACAAGAGTTGCAATTAAGAAAAATACAAAAAGGAGCTTAAGCTGAAAGTCAATCTTTATCCAAAAAGGGATAAGGTTGCAGTGCAACAGTACTTTAGGCAGCAGTTTAGGCAATTCAAGCCATGACACAAAAAATGTGTAAAATGTGTTTAAAATGCCACTAAAAGTTTAGAAATATGAATAGACAAGAGGAAAACAAAGCTCTCATTCACTGGTAGCTCTGTCCCAAGGCCCCATTGTTTCCTGTGGACTATTTTGCATATTATAAACACAGCTTCCCAAAAATCCATTATTCCTCTATCTAGCAAGCAGCAACTCTCCTTTGGGCTCCATCATCTCCCACACAGTTTGTGAAAACCCTCCCTTTCCAGGCATGGCTGAAACGTGTTCCTGCCAAGAAGGCTCCTGCCAGCCAGCCCTTACTTTCTGTTCAATCATCCCCACCATTCTTCTCTATTCTGCCCTACATTAAAAGAAAAAAAACAAAAAAACAAACCAAATAAAAAAACAACCCTCCTCCAAAAAACCAAGTAGTTGATGCTGGTGGGTTCAAGAGACCCTGGGGACAAGGGTGGTAACTCCACCCATTATTAAGATGGCTTGCTGAATCTCATCAGGATTTTCCACATTCTTTTGACTCTGCCAAACTTGAGCTGCCCTTGTTAAAAATTTTCCATGCTGGACATCTGCTGCAGGATTTACTGACTTTTCTGCCAAAACACAGTTTGCCTATTTCTGAGATAGCCTAGACAAAAACATGTTGCTCTGCCATCCCCTTCACTGGGGAACTCTGGTCCCTCTGCCCACGTTGGGGCAGCCTTGAAATTTGGCAAAGTGCTGATCCCTTGCTTTTTTGATGTTTGTAAGGGTGGTTTTTTAATATATTGAAGTTTTTTATATGTTTTGCTATGCATATGAAAATATTTTTCTATTTGACAAAGCTTTAAAACCTGCCAATGTTCAGCTGACTCACAGCATCTTTTTAATTTTTGTTGCTGATCCCTACGGTGCAAATCTCAGAAAACGTTCTGCAGTAAGCGTCCGATTCCTTCAGCCATCCGTCCATATGTGGCTGGAAAGGCACCAACCTCACAGTGCGACTGAGCATGTAATGGGCTCAAGTTACAGGAGATTAGCAGGATTTCCCCTGTAACTGCTGCTCCCATCTGCCAGAGACCAGACATTGGAGCTGACAGCAGGAAGACAACCTCGCCTGTTGCTCTCATGACCCTTTGGCCGGTGCCCCACGGACGTGCGTGAGACAAGCCCGTCAGAGCGTGCTGCTGAAGGGTCAGGTGGGCCAAAACAGGGCGTGAGGCTGGGCAGAAGAGAGAGAGTGATGAGAGGGAAATGGAGGAATAGACGCAGGAGCCAGAGTCTGGCTGGTCTGGTCGAGCAGGTTAACACATAGAAGAAGACGGTAGCCTGCCAGAGAAGGGAGAGTAAGCAGCACAGGCAGCAGCAGCCAGCAGGAGCCAGCTGCGCTCTCCACAGACCACAGGCACATTCATACCACAACACCCACCGAGAGCCCATTAGTTACTCCAGAAGAGGCAGGAAACTTGCAGGTTCCCTCAACCCTTCCCCGCCACAAACCCAAGGCAAGTCACTAACACAACCGCCTGCACAACCCAATTCCAAGTGCCACTGCTTCACAGCACACACACCAGACTGCAGCCTCTGCAGAGCTTTAAAGGCAGTCAAATGGGCTGGGCTGCTTCCAGATAGCATTCCTAGAACTCCCAAACCACAAACACACAGCCACACACCCACCTAGACCCCCGTGTTGGTTATTATGTTATAGATTCTCCCATGACAAAGGATCACAAGATCCTCAACTCTCGGATGTGCTGAAAATACATCACATCCCATTTGTGAACCCTTTAGCTAAGACCCATCAAAAAGTTCCAGAGAAAATATATGCTCTTTCTCAAAAATCGCACCAAGTAGTACCATGGTAATGCGTGACTTCATGGACTGCAAAAAAAATAAATTTTTTAAAATAATTGCTCTGTACATTGAGGAGTGAGTAGTTCTCAAATGGAGATGTGTCCATGCACTCATTCACTTTTCACATCAGTTACAAAGAAAAAGGCCAGAATTTCAATTTTCAGTCTGATTTATACAATCATATTATATATTTAATTGCAAAACAACATCATCTTAGAAGCTGAGAAATTCAGATGTCAAACTCAACAAAGATTAACAAAGGTAAATTCCCAACTCAGAAAATGCCATCTGCTCTGCCTGATATGCTCCTGTAATTAATGAATCAAGGGGAAAATGCTCCTATCAGTGACTATTACACACGATTTTCTGAATGGTTTTGATAGAACTTTTGGAGAAAAGTGGACTAATTTGGAAGAAATAAAGAGGAGGAGAACTGAAAAATGCAGAACCCACACAGTTATTTTTCCTTCCTTACTCTTGAATCACAGCAATTAGGTCTAATTCCAGAAACCGCAAAACTTGTCAATTTAAAGGGAGTTTTGCAAGCAGGGTGGAACATATGTAATACTAGCACCAAAGTCACCAAGCAATTTATGTGATATTCAGTTGCAGCAGACTGATGATTTCGAACTGTGCCTAGATGACCTATGGCAACAGTGACGTTTTGGTAAGTTTGGCAATGACAAAAAGAACTGCAAAACTATTTCCTGTGTCAGTAATAGACTCTTCCCTTAGTAACTTCCCACAACTGTTACTACGAGCAAAATTCAGCTTTGGTAGCTATGGTCTGAATGACAGCATAAAGAAAAGTCAAAGCAGCTGCCAAGATTTTAAAACTAGGCACTCATGCATAATACCACTGATGCCAGCTTTTGCAAAATACCTCAATCTCTATTTTGGGGCTGAAGGATGGTGGAAATCATTATTAAGTTAAAAATTTAAAGAGTAATATCAAAATTCCACGTTACTAACTGGGAACAGGTTCTGAATAGACAGGTCTAATCTTTGTCTTAAAAATAGGCTTATCATAAGAACTTTAAGTCTGGCTTTTCAACTGTTTTAACTTCCTACCTGCCAGACATTGCAACATCTTCCTAACCTAGGAAAACTGGAGATTGTGCACAGAAAGGAAAACAGACTATTCTATTTTCATCATATCATAGAAACATAAAATGAAACACTCCACAGAAGCAAGCACATATTCAAGTTATATGTTAGGAATCGATCTTACCAAAATTAAGGTGGCTCCTGGAGGTTTTCCAAATGCTCTCTCTCCTTCCGCTGCTTGCACAAGGAGTTTAAGCCATGTCTAAATTGTGAGATCCAAACACATGGGTTCAGACACACATCCAGTCTGCATCCTGACTTTATTTTAGGATGACACCAATTCCCCATTGGGATGAAAACTAAGTACATGTGCACCATTCCTTTAGAGGGTGGTTTCAGTTGGGAAGGGTGATGAAAGCATCAGCCAGAGGAGAACTGCAGTTCACTCCAACCAGGCTTTTGTAGCTGAATGTTTGAAACACATACACCAGGTGCCATGGAGAGCTGAGCTGCCTCAGGATTGTAGCCTTATGCACTTAGCTTGAAATACATTTGACCAAATATAAACAACCACATTTCACTGAGTCACTCTACTCCCCCTCTCTCTTTATAGTCACCAAAGAGAAATAGGCATTTGTGGGCTGTGATTCATCCTATCCCAACGTAGCTATTCTAAGAGATTCCATCATATCCTAAAAGCAATTGCATTTCTGTATTGGTTACCTGAGCTGGCCACCCTTAGGCTTCTTCTATCATGTCCATTAAACATGTAGGAGATGAAATCTTACTACAGAAGAAGCTTTATTATGAACATAAATATTTAGATATTTCATTTTACATACACTGGATAGCACCTCGTATTTTCAAATTCAGTTCAAATAACTAAAGACATTAGCATAGAGCTAAAGGACACCTGTATTTTGACAATGTACACTTACAGCTTTGGTGTAAATCCTCAGCTTGCCATAAGCATGTTCGAGCTATGTTGCTATATAAGCTACATAAGCTTGTTCTCTAAGCTATGCTGAACATGTTCCAGGTTGTTTTTTTTCCCTGACTGAACAGCAATCTTTGCACTCACTCACGCTTTCCTCCTCTGAACAACTGATTGACACCAAATTAACCCAAGAAGAGTTGAACTGGGATTCTCCTCTCAATTTTCTTTTTCATTCTGGAGGGGGACATTTTTGGGGAGAGAGAAGGTTGGTAAAATAACTGTTATTTTGCTGACTCTATAAGGCAGATACTATGAGCCGGCAAAATAACAATCTCAGTAAAATAGATTGGCAAACCACCTACATGGCCTTACTCTTAGAACACTGACTTATGCAAAAGTTTCTTCAGGAAAGTGATTTTGTTTTTCTTCATAACAGCTGAATAAAAAGCTGCTTTCAGCTTGCTCACCTGAAACACCAAATCACAGAAGTATTAAAACATTAAAACTGAAATTTTAATCATCCAAACCCAGATACCTAGTTTCTTCTAGATGCCCTAGGGAATTTCTGTTGGCCCTCAGTGGCCATTGCTGGAAGGACTGGGTTACTGGTATGTCTTTTATTCGCCAGCCCCACACAGATGTCCCAGATATAAAATGGTTTAGTACCATTTTAGATGCCTTATATTTAGATACCTGTACCCATCCAAAAATGCAACCATTTCCTCAGAAATATTCCTATCAGATCTTCCCAAATCTTCCAGCAGAATGTAAAAGGGGTATATACAAAACACAAACCTTTTATCATCAGCTGCTGAACCCTATCCAGAATATGTTTTATGAATCACAAGGAATTGCAGTGTAAAAGTACAAGCACTGTTTAAGCCAGAAGCATATATCATAAATTCAAGATAAATCTCTCTCTGCTAACTGACTTCACGTCCCCCTAGTTTGTACAATACATACCATGGCCAGGGACCTACCTGATGGAAGCCTCCTGAGCCCTTGACTTTGGCTGAAATAAACACCAAATGCTTAAGTCTTCATAAAAACATATTTCAAATCAATGTGGTTAGGAAGAATACTTCCTAAATGTGTCAAATTAAGAAGTTGTACCTTTAGGTTTTTAATACTCAATTAGAAACAATGCAAATGTGTAATCCAGCACTACCCACTGATGCATAAACCATCTTTAGTGAGACCCCCATATACTGGGAAGTTCTTCCATTGCTGATAAAAACATGCTCCTTCCTCCTCAGAACCTTCCATGACTAATTTCCTTCATACCCATTGTTCTGGCCTCAGATTTGGAGTAGTTCCTATTCAAACCCACAACAGGAGGAAACCATTTGATAAATCACCTTTTCATAAAACCTACTAACCTCAGCCATAAAGTCCTGTGGCCACAGGAAAATCCTGTTGTGTTTCAAGGAATGTAGTGGAGGATGCATATACTAAACTTCTGCCCCTTATCTTGGGGATTTCCAACCTATTCGGAAGACACAGGAACAAGATTTGTCCTTCAAGAAGTTCCAAATGACCAAAAATAATACCTCATGTAACTATTTGAGTGAGAGAGATCCAAGCAAGTTTTCTGCATACAAACCCAGTATTTTTTAAAATCTATGAAGATTCTGTTATCAGCCTCAAATATATATTTGAAATCCTGCATATAATTCAAGGAATGGCTCCAAATAATACATCTTTAAATGAGTGATGTAATGAGAACTCTCTAATTATCCTTTAAATCAAAAGCTCTATTTTATTAATCCACTATGCAGCCAAAGGGAAAAAATGCCACTGAAACTAAGCTACATTTTGAATTTTCCCATCTTCAATTAGCACAAAAATAATTCAACTTGCTCTTTCTAATTCATTAAAATTACCTATTGTTTTTGCACACTGCTACAGGTGTAAAACAACCTAATTTAACAGGTGATGCTGCTTCGTATTTCCCTACAAGCTGCCTCTTAATAGCCTGAGTCTGTAGGGTAGATACTCAGGGGCATGCAGCAAAATCAGCAAGCAATCTTGACTGTAAGCAGAGAAAATAGACTCCAGGAAACTTCACAGAAAATGAAAGCCAATTGGATAATTTTTGTTTTTTAAAATCAGTAAGAGCAGCATTCAATCCCTCACCCTTTTACAGCAATTAATAACCCACACATGTAAGAGCAGAGGACTCTATATAATTAAAAAAGCATTACTTTGGCAAGAAGAGAGGGCCTGGAGTATGTAAGTGCACGGTTTTATTTCTTTCTGTGAAGTATGGATGACAGGTAGGAGAAAGCTATGCCAAGTGAACTGTTGGCAAGCAACTAGTCTTTTGGTTAACAGGCAGCTCTGTTTTGTGAAGTCTATGAGTTTGTGTTCACTTAGGCAAGCTTTTCTTTAAACATCAGACTTAAATGTATTCAGCCATGAGTTTTGCACCAAATTTCCATTTGCACCTCAAAAGAGGTTGCTTTGTTTCAGCTTGTTTTCTGATTACTGTGAAGTGTCAGGAACACTCTGTTGTATAATGCTTTAAAACATTACATGTGCATCTTTGCCTAATTACTCTGCCACAAAATACTATATACATGAACATGAACCTTCATTTTCCCCAAATGTCATGTAACAGAAACCAAGAAATAAGTAGCTGTAAACACAAAGAGAAAAAAGAATTGTTTTCACACAGAAAAAAATAAGCAAACAAGTATGAGTAATGCAGGGCAAGAAACAAGGTCCGCTAGCAGAAGCACTGTGTGGGATAAAATGGCATCCAACAACACGACCTCTGAAAACAGCATGTTTCAAGTAGCACATGTCAAAATTTAATCCCACCCCCAGAAAAATGAAGCAAATTACAGAAAAAAATGCCTCAAAATCAAAATGCTTACAGGACTTCATTCACCAGAGATCCAAAGATGGAACGGAGAGTTTATTTGTAGGGAAACGTCTGTAAGGGGATAGCATCCAGTCTTCTAACACAGCTACTTCACCCATTCTGTATTTTTCTCCCTCTCCTCTTCCTCTCTCTCTCAAAAAAAAAAGCGTTATAAATTGACAAAACCATTCATTTGGCTGTTCCCCCTCATATCAGTCCTAATAAGGATAAAATACAACCACTAATACATATTAGTAGAGCCAAAACAAGATTAGAAGATATCCTGTCTGCTACCTTTGGCTTACTTTAAGGTAGTACTACTAAAGCAAAGGGGAATGCAGGGAAAAAGTGCAGGATGAAGATTACACAGATGTTTTGCTGTGGGGTGTACAATCTTATGAACTTAAGATTTTATGCTAGATTTCACTGCAGACCACCTACCCTTTTGGCAACTGTAATGCCACCTCATCCCCCAAAGCTCACTTCAGCAGACCCATGAGGAGAGGCTTGCCTGTTTGAGCAAGATTGTATTAACCATCAAAGAATTCCGTCCCTTCCTTCAGGGACAGGTAAAAACAAAAGGAACCTGTTGACAAAAATACTCTGCTGCTCCTCAGGTCAAAAATACTTAGGTTAACAATACTAATTTAAGTATAGTAGACTGAAACATTACTGTATGAACTACAAAAGCTGTATTGAGGACATGAAAGTAAGTTTACCACCAAACATCCCACAGTAGCTGGTCAGCCCAGTTCAAAGTTGTTTAAAAAATTCTTCACTTGAGAAGGAAGCAGGGGGGAATTCTCCTAGAAACTTTTATGTTAAGAAACCTAAGGGGGTTTCTTACCTAGTCCACTTTCTGCCTCAAAAGAAAACCATCATCAAGAGCTGACTGGGTCAGCATGGCTTTGCCTTGATGAGTCCTGAGAAGCTCAGAAGGCAGATATTTGCTACTCTGGATGACCTGCTGGTGTGCTGCACTGCTCTCCTAGTAACAACATTTTCCCAACATCCAACCTGAATCTCCAAAGAAACAATTGGTTGTCACTCTCCCTTGGCATCACCTGACACTAAGTACATTTTGGTGCTACTGTTTTCATTATCATCCTCCAACAGCTGTAACAGCTACTGGACTGTCCCTTGCCTACTCTTCATCCAAGCAAGTAAGCCTAGATCCTTCAACCTAGACCCCTACTCATGAAAGCAACTTTTCACTGGAACTAGACATGGCAATAGGACTTAATCTGAGCTAGAAGTACTGCCTTGACAAAAGCAGTGATCATCTGCTCAATTAACACTGGATAAACTAGAAAGACTTCTACTTTTGTCTTCCCTTTACTATTGGCTGCATATACAAGGGACTACCATTCAGATGTTTTGCATTTGCTTCTTTTGATTCCTCTTTGTACTGCTGACAGAAGGGATATATTAAAAGCTCTTCATCCTGTACAGAAATGTCCACAGAATTTCAGACCTTTCTATTTCAGTACTCTCAGACATTTTGCATATTGAATCCACTTCTCTTTTACAGAGGTATCTAAGATCAAGCTATCTAACAATAAAAAATAAAGTTACTGGTGCTTATTTTCTATAGTTCTTTTTAGGTCCTTTAAAAACCCCCAAATTTTATCCAGCTGTTTCCAATTATGATCATCTCCAAAGATTTCTTTTTGAGACAATGTAACTTCAAGAGTACTGGCAGCTCAAAAAAACCAAAAAGCAAAAAACAACCGAAACCAAACCAAACAACCTAACCTTTATGGATATCCATTCATTCTATTCCTTTTTTCAGTCTATTATGCAGAAATCAACAAATAACTAAGAACCTGCTGACAAAATCTTGCTGGAAATACAATCCTAAAAGCCTTCTGCACAGTTCTGCACAAATGACGTTTTCCCCCATCCCAGTTTGTTTCCAGCAGCAGACTCTACCAGGAACTCAGCAGCAGTGGACCAGCTCTAGCAGATTAGGAACTGCTCATACCACGTAAGAAGAAACACTTCAGTTGTCTTTGAAATTTGTAAATAAGAATGGTGTAAGCTTTCCAGAAGGCAAGGAAAGTGCTGTAGTAATCCTCACGTCAGCCCCAGGGCCATCACCACAATTCAGATGACCAAACTCTTCTGCTACTTTGTGAGGGAGGAGTATTGAGATCTACCTACTTCTGGCCTCCAGTTATTGCCACACCATTAGTCAAGTGGCCTCTATACAGCTCAGGAAGTAGACTGCTTTTTCTCCCTTCCTCTAACAACAGCAAGGACAGATTATTTTAAAATAAAAAATGACTGCCTGAAACCACCAACAAGATCTTCTGATGGAATGTGCCTTAATTTTAACATTACCCTGCCCTCATCCTTCCTGTCCACACTCACCATGGCTCCCACAGGAGGCCTATCCAGTCTAACCATTCCCAGGATTCAACAGCTTGTGTATCCAAGACAAATCTCGTGCCTCTTGTGGGACCCAGCAATTCAAATGACATGGCACACTTCATCTGCCATGAAAAACCCACTGGACTGGGTTTTCCAAGGAATTAGAGGGAAAGAACCAGAGAAATCAGATACTTCCTGGTAGCTGCAAGTAGCAGAAGAAATACACTCCACCACAAACAGGGAGCAAAGAGCACAAAGCATTATGAAATTAAGTGAATGAATTGAGTAATGTAAGACCTACCTCTAACTGCCAACAGGCAATACACAATCCTGAGAGTGAAATACATGATATACATTGCATCACCCACAGCTCTCTAGATGAGATATATAAATCCCATGTCTTTTTTCCCTGCTCCTCACAATACAGCATCCAAGACAAGCAGACACCAAGAAGCACTCTCTTCACCTGTTTTGCAAATGTGAAATCTAAGGTGCTTGTATTAAAGCATCTTTGTTAGACTTCATTAACCTGAAAAGCCAAAGCTAAAATTTATTCACTCAAAGATTATAATAAACAAACAGCTTTAGGAAGGCTAAAATTAATATCTTGCACTGAAAGGTAGCAGAATGTCCCAGAATTATTAATTGCTTGAGAATTTCAGCAGGTACTTTGACAAGGTTGAACATGATAAAATCCCCAAACCTTAACACCTTGTGTTTTTTAACAAAAGCCAGTTCCTCTTGGCACTTTCACAGATCACACCTGCAAAGCTGATCATATTTTTGACCTAACACTAGACAGAGAAGTTGAACATTATGGATATCACAACACTACTGCAGTTATGGAAAGAACTTGCCTCATTCAGGCAAGTGAAAGCATGGCCAGCATCCCAAGAACCAGAGAAAGCTTCAGCAGAATAACAACTGAGCAACTCCAAAATCTTGCAGATCTCATCAGAGCTCTGAGACCCACTCATCAGCAATGATCAAAACCACAGTCAACTCCTGACTGCTCCAGTAACATACTCAAAAACCACCCTGATGTTACCAGTATCTCGTCATAGGACAGAAACTCTCAAGTGGAGAACGGCCAATAAATGCTGAAATAACTAATGCAGCAAAGCCTATGCTAAGGCTTTCCATGCTCAAGGCCTATGACTTCCACACAGACATACTGCAGAGCAAGGAAATACACCCCTTTGTGAAAACCTTGTGCATACTTGGAAAGCCCTCTCAGGAAACAAAACCACACTTCACCCATATCCACCAACAGCCAGTTTACACAGCTCAAGCCAACCACATTTAGACATCGCCAAATCCTAAACCAGGATGTCTTTTTCTCTGAGACCTGTGAATTCAACCATTCTCCTTCCAGTCAGAAATCGTTAACAAAATTCGTGGAAGTCTTCCTTCTCCTTGAAAATGTAACAGTCCTACCACTGCTGAAGAAACTCATTGTGGATATACTGTCCCGAGCAACACAGGTTAGTGCCAAATCTCCCATTCCTGAAAAAGATAAGCAACAAAACCAACTATTGGCTCACTTCAGTAAGCCTAATGGCATAGACCAGGGACATCAAACTAAAGAAAGGACATAGATCTTCCCACATTTCAAATTATCTCTTTTCAGAGGAGGTATAGGCTGATATAAACTCAACCTCACAGACCTCCTTTTTGATACCATCAGGCATGAATTTGTCTCTCACCAGGGGGTATCTCAAAAGGGCCCACAAAAATATTATTAATAGTTTGGGTCCTTCCTGGATAAACTAGGGGCAATGGAGAAAAGGCAGCAGTAGAAAGCTGCTTCCACATCACTTATTCCTTCCCCTGTAGAGAACTACAAAGCTCAATTCCCTATACATGACTTTTTAACATCAGTGTCAAACCACCAGGTGAATTAGCCAGCAACAATCTCAAACACAAAAGACCTATTTAACCTTCGGCACAAACAACTGCAGCACCATCCAAACAAGGAGGAATAGCTGAAGTTAAACCTAAATCTGAAATTCAGTGGAGAGCAGAGGAAAGCCCAGTCAAGAGTTTGCAGCCACAGACAGACCCTAGGTTTGTTGCTTTAAGATACATGATCCCAGCTGGTCATAGGTCAGAAGTATTTCTGGACTTTACACTGACATTATACTTTCATACTGAAACACTACTCAATAACAGCATTGATGTCTCAGCTCTATCTAGGCAAAGAGTCATCTGTGTCCCCAGTGCACTCTGGGCAGCTCATGAAGCCTTCCAATCTAAGAAATCTGGTTACTCCAGAACATGTTATGTCTTTCCCCAGCAACACAGCGTCATACCATCATCCTCCCAACTTCCAGGCTGCATCCTCACAGTACTTAAACATCTACCCACTATCATACAGCCCTGGGCAGAGGAACAGCCCCTGACAGTCATCACTGCCATCAGTCACCCAACGTGAGCTCAACATGTTGGCATGCACTTGCAAGGCAAGATAAACTGTTCAGCTCTTCAGCACTTCAAGATTTTTGAAGAGGTCTACTCTCTCTTCATGCCTATAGTTGCTTGAACCATATATTTTTATCCCGAAGCAAGCTGAGTGTTTTGATACTGTGTTTCTCTAAAGCCCTAAACCAATCGATTGTGTCAAACACAGTTACCACAAATAATCCAACCACAACGATCAAGACAGTAAAATACACAGGGAAATAAAGTATCAGCAGTAGACAAGAAAGAGATTGTTTTTGTTTTTAAAGGTTTATTCACGAGAAACGAGTGACTTGAAACTGAAAAGCATTTTTGATTAACACTCTGCCTTGACTTTGATTTCAATGACATTTTAATGAACACTTTCTAAGTAGCTTTACTTGCAAATGAACGTGGGAGAATATTGAAGAAAGGTAATGGGAGGGGAAAAAAATAATCCATCAGTCATTTTATTTCTTAGATGCCTCTGAGAAAATAAATAATAATTCCTCAGGGGAAAAGCGATCCAGAAAGATTCAACTGTTAAAAGACATCTGGAAAGGAATAATAAGTAGGCTAGAAGAATCGGAATTATGATAGAGGGCTATGAAGAAAGATACAGTGTGATCTGGAAGCCAATTAGGTGACTTTGTAATTCTTCAAAGATGAAGGGAGTGTGTTCACATCTGTCCTGAGTACTTCAGCCACAGAGAGCTAACAATAAACTGTCAGAAAAAAAAATATAGAAGAGAAGTAAATGTGATTGTAGGACTGGCTGGAGCCATGAGAAGTGAGATTTCCATGCTGGTAACTGACAGCATGAAAATACCTTCTCTGATAACAAGTTTAATGTGATTCATAGTTCTTTATTTCAATTTTTATTGCCAGATTCAACAAAATTCAGAAACATTCAAGGAGAACTATAATAAGACCTGTGAGGGCCTATTAAAAGGGGAGTAGTGGAGTGAAGGCAATATAAATAAGAAAACCATTCATTCACCTAGCATGGCATGACTTTCAGTGAGAACATGCCAAATCTAAATAAATTAGGCTATATAATTCTACTTGGCAGCATAAGGAGCAAAATAATCATGTAGCGTTGCTGAGATTCCAAGAGCTACCCAGAGGATGCAAAAAATCTAACACCATCAGGCAGCAATGGGAATACCAATTTAATACACCTTTTCTGTCTTCCTGCCATAAATCAGGACAAAATGTTAACAGAACTTTTTTCACTGTCTTGTAACCAAGCTTTTAACCCAAGGAAAAGCAAGACTAAGAAGGTTCCCCAAACGGCAGTCACATGCCATTGGTGGCAGGATTAATGTACTACTTTTGCTATGGTAGGTATGACCACAGTTTAAGAATCTCTAGGTTAGGAGAAAAAGCATTTAGTACTGCACAGTACAATTCCAGAGACTGCAACCAGCAGAGAAACTGCAGAGCATCTGGAGTATAAGAGATGAAAATTTCACCCACCAAGTGTTAGCAGCAAGTAGACTTTATTTTTAATCTTCTTATGACAACTGTTATTCTGTAAAAGCCAAATTTAAGAAAATGATGCTCAGATGAAGATTTCAGCATCACAATCCCAAACATACCAATTCCAAAGATTAGAGATTTTGGCAGGGTTGCTGTTGACTAAATCCAGGCCATTTTTTCAGAGAGAGGGCCATAAATAGTAGAGGAGGTAAGTTTCAGAGGAGAAGGTATGTTGAAGTGACCCATGTTATATCATCCACCCACCTATCTGCACAATGCAGATAGGTACCACTCCTGTGGTGACAGCAGGCATACCACAACAAAACAGCCCATCTCTTCAGCTGCAGGAAAACAGGCACTGTTCTGCAGGTTACTTTGCATGGACAGACAGACCCCCACACTGTACAAATCACCAGGGTGAATAACCCGCTGCTATTCCAAATTCCACTGACATGTGGATAAGCCATAGCATATGCCTGCAACTGTGGCAAGTGCCGAAGACTGCCGTGCCCCAACTGGGAGCTCCAGCCTGTGCAGAAGTTCTGTTGCTATGATCTCCAATGAGCAACACTGGAGCTGGCACCCCACCACCACCCTATCACTGAATAGAGAAACCGCAGGGCTGGCTCTACCCAGGGGTTCATACATCCTCTAAAAGCATGAGGTTGACACTGCACAAAAGGGCCTTGTCCACAGTGGGAAAAACTTCCAGCAGCAGTATCAACTGTACTTGATGAATGCAAATAGTATCACTGCCAAATACAAGCTACAAATTGACATAATTGATGCTGGAGCAACTATTTTTTTAACTTTATGTATACTCAGAAACTGTGTGAAAGACACTTTCCACTAGTCCTTGAGAGTAACTTTAGAGCATTTCCCAGAAGAGTTGAAATATGTATTTGGCCCTAAAGCTTACCGCCAGTACTTTTTAATTTGCACAGTGTGGTACGTGCACACACGAAGGGAAAATAGAGGACAGATGGCTAAATCTATGCATATTTACCAAGGTACGAATACCACGTTAAAATCATAAGCACTAGGCCAAGTCACATGTTTAAAACTAATTATACTTCCGCTACTACCTACAAGTCCACACTGCTTTAAAAATCTACAAGTCTGAACAAGATACGTCAGTGTGACATGATCACTTAAGTATATTAATCCCACATGGATATCCTCTGCAGCTGAATTAAAGGCACACAAGTTATTCCTCGCTACTGTTCAAATACATATTCAGCCACATTACTGCTGTCTGTTTCCCTCCCAGCAGAAATGTAAACATGCCCATAAGAAACAAAAAACAAAACATCTGGAAACAGAAGCCTACAGGCAATGTTCTTATAGTTCAAAAAACACGCGTGTATATTCTGTGTATATGCAGACAAATACCTATATATGTACAAGGAATAAATACACATGGTTTCCACACAAAACCAGGAGTAAAAAAAACATTTAATTTCGGACAGTTTTTCCCCCTCTGTCACACTCACCTTCACGGGTGGCAGTCCCGTGTCGTGTCCCCCCCACGAACCTGCCCAGCGCTATTCCCCGCTGACTGCAGCGAGCCCCCGGCGCACGGATGAAGCGGGCGGGCATGGAGCAGGGAGGGAGGAATTGGAGGAAGCCGCTGGAGCGGCCACGGCCCCACGGGGCCCTTTCCCTTTCCCTTCCAGAAGTAACACAAAGTTATGACTCCCGCTCGCCGCTCTCCCCGCTCGCACGCCGTGCCAAATGCTGAGTTAACAAAACCATAAATCACCGCTGAACCAGACGCGACGG